>JANBPU010000023.1:0-143901 GCA_027575805.1 Mycoemilia scoparia | reverse complement strand
GCTCTCCCAAACGAGAGCTTTCCAACGGTATATAACACTTGTGTTTATAGGATTTCATGTAAAAACACTTCCCTTGTAAGTATTTTTAAATAAACTTTAGGTTAAAATGATTTAGTTAAAGGTATATATTTCTTATAGCAATTATTACTACTTCAAAGGTTTAACTTGGCAGTTTATTAGAGCTAATCCTATGGATTGACATTTTCAAATAAATAAAAGTATGATTATATAAAAGGTAATGAAGATGATGAAACTCTTCATTAATAAAACTAAACTAATAAAAGAGGCATAAGGGATAAGATACTTAAATCAGAATTTTAGTTAATCAGAGTGATTCTGAATCATTCAGGATAACCTAGTTTCATTTTGGGTTGCTTGGTATGAATCATATTGGCCATTGCCTAATAGCTTTTTTTGTAATAAAAAATTATATTCTAAATGAAATGACAATAAAAAACATTGCAATGTTATGGGTTTTAAACCAAAATATCAACCAGAGTATTTTGGTGTATGAAACCAAAATATTGTTTTGTTATTCCCTTTCCTCCTAGCCAAATTATAGTAATTAAAACATTCCTACCCGACCCTTAAAATTTGTTTCAGCTGAAACATCAAGCAGCATTCACTTTGGTACATATCACCCTTTCTTTAGGCTTTACCCTTTCACAGGTTTCAGGATTTATCTATTCTCATTTATTAAAGCAGGTCTTCGCAACTCCTTACCTCTGAAGGTTCCAATTATTTCCCCCATTGGAAACACAAAGCCAAATTAACACGTATTTGCGACGCCAGCAGCAAAGTGGCTCTGAAGCGTATAAATGGGCAATGCATCTTCAAAGAGAAATCGAGTGCATAGCAAGGCCTCAACAGAAAGCGTCTCGGGGCATAATGAAAACACGACAAAACAGCAGGTTGGTGCAGGCCCTATGCAGACAGTAGAAGAGGAATCTGATAGCATAACAGGTAATCAGACACTAGAGAGGAATCCCACAAAGAGCAATGGAGTTCCCCGCCTTAAGCGTACTGGTAAGCAAACCTCAAACCAAGGAGTTGACGGCGAAAAACAAGATAAACATGCCAACGAAACGCTGGGGAATGAGCTAAGCCCTCTCGCTATTACAAACACGCGGGAATCTAGACTCTCAATTCGGAATCGCTTCGGACTTTCTAAAGATAACATTTCAGACGAGCATGTTGGTGGAGGCGATGTAAGGGACCTTAGCGCTTTGAGCTCAACCAGGAGCTATCGCGACAAACCTGGCGAGCCTATACTTACGGCACCACCCGGAACAGCCTCGGCGGGGACAAGAATAAGCATAAGAGACACCTCAACAATGGCACTAACAAACTACATGCCAACCGACGATGGCGACGAAGTTGCTGTTGTTCAACACCCAGAAAAGTCGCACAAGCGGTTTAATATTGATGACATGATATTCCGACTTCTCGAGGTTGGGTTTTCAGGAAAAGTCAACAAATCAGTGTGTCTACGAAATTCAGAGATTATGGCAGTCTGCCACGCAGCGAGGGAGGTGTTTCTATCGCAGCCCACTCTACTTGAGCTCGCAGCTCCAGTGAAAATCACAGGGGACGTGCATGGGCAATATACCGACCTGCTGAGACTTTTTGATAAGTGCGGCTTTCCGCCCCAGTGTAACTATCTATTCCTAGGAGACTATGTAGATCGTGGAAAGCAAAGTCTGGAAACAATACTCCTCTTGTTCTGCTACAAAATCAAGTACCCGGATAACTTTTTCCTGCTGCGTGGAAACCACGAGTGTGCCAACGTCACCCGCGTATATGGCTTCTATGATGAGTGCAAGCGCCGATGTAGCGTCAAGATATGGAAAACATTCATTAATACATTCAACGCCCTGCCGATATCGGCGGTCGTGGCAAATAAGATATTTTGTGTTCATGGCGGGCTTTCGCCAGAGCTCCATGATATGGATATGATTCGCAGCCTTCCTCGGCCATGCGATGTTCCTGACCGGGGACTCCTCAATGATCTTCTTTGGTCGGATCCATCTGACAATGCTGTCGATTGGGAGGAAAACGAGAGAGGCGTTTCGTACTGCTTTGGGAAAGACGTCATTACAGATTTTCTTAACCGCATGGACTTCGATCTTATCTGTCGGGCGCACATGGTTGTTGAGGATGGATACGAGTTTTTCCACGAACGTCAGCTCGTGACTGTGTTCTCTGCCCCAAACTACTGTGGCGAATTCGACAACTCTGGCGCGGTAATGAACGTCAACGAGAATCTGCTTTGTTCGTTCGAAATCCTAAAGCCGCTTTCGGAAAATTTGTTGGCATGTATGTCACGAATTGAGAGCAGCTTTTGGAACCGGCGGAGAAGGAATAACCTGAGGATTATTCCTAGCAGAAGTGACAACCCCCACCCGCAACATATCCCGTGAATCACCCCATATCCCTGAAGCCCTTAAAGACCTTTTAATGACCAGTATATGCACCACTAATGATGAATTTCTTTTACTCTAAACCTGACATCAGCATCCTATAGTTGCGATTTACTCAGAACACTTTATTATTTCTATAACCAAAATACCAGGCACCGTACCCTTCTTTAACACCAAGCTCCAGTATTTTCTAGATGGCAACAGTTTCGATGCACTTTGCTGTGCCCACTGTAATTTCAATATGATATTTATTCATTTCTATAATAGCTTCTTTTGTTATACTGAAAATTAGCAACTTAAACTAATGGGCTAGTAAATCGATATGCAAGCCAAACTTTACACATAAATAAGCTCCAGAATCAATTATAAAAAGACAAAGCTATGATTTTCAATAAACCTGGTCTATTTCTAAACATCGAATCTTTGTTAAAGACCAAACCAAAAGCTGTTTTGTGCTATTCTCCATTAAAAAGTGTGGCCATGTTAGTAATGCTCTATATG
The DNA here is from genome assembly GCA_027575805.1 of Mycoemilia scoparia. Lineage (NCBI taxonomy): Eukaryota > Fungi > Kickxellomycota > Kickxellomycetes > Kickxellales > Kickxellaceae > Mycoemilia > Mycoemilia scoparia. The sequence continues at coordinate 140,980 of JANBPU010000023.1, read as the reverse complement.
GATCATAATTTTTGAAGGGTGAATTTTGGTGACCGATGATTATAGTGTCAATCACAGCCAAATGGGTGTCCAGTTTTACTAGTAAACTTTCACCCTTCAAAAATTATTACCCATATGGCAGAGCGGTCTCATCTAAAAGAGTACCAGGATAATCCCTTAGATATTAGCGAATCATCGCTGAGACTCAAGCCAAAATGTAAAGCTTATGGGTCGATTTGCAGGGAATGTGTGAGGGTAACTGTCTGTTTCCTTCTTGTGGAGAACTTGCTAAACAATGGAGCAAACACCTAATAAATATTGCAGGACAGAGACTTTTGGTGGGTGTGTATACCGAATAGGTCCAAATGGACTATTGTGCCACCAAACCAAACAGCTGTTGGGCACAATAAGTATTGCTGATCTTGACTGATGTTAATAACTCAAAGAAAAGTTATGGGCTTTCCTAGAGAACTTTGTGGCTAGGTTATGGATTTGTATATTAGTGTATTGCTTCTTTAGCTTCTTTGTTGATATTTTTATTTATAGTCGGCCCTTTCTCACAACCAAAGCAAGGATATGGCAGAGCAGCTGGTAGCATATGTTGCTGTGTTATTTTCTTGCATTCTTTATATAAGTCAATTGCAAGTGCATTTTCTTTAGCATCGTTCTTTGACCATTTCATACAATGCTGATGCGGAATGTATATATAACATTGATTTGTATGTAGGGCTGCAGTCAGAAGCTTGAAAATGGCCAGCAAAGCAGGAACAAGTCTTCCTCATCTACCTTACCTAGTCGCTTTGGGGAGGTATGGTTAGTACAATGTTACTGCATCATTTGAATTTGAGCGAAACATGTAGTAAACTGCTTGTCGACATATTTATGCATCATTTGTAGTTGTATACTGTGGGTGAAATACGCATTTCTAAAGGACGATATGTTTATACTATTTTGTAATGGAATCGGATTGGCAATTTCAGCCTTTGTGGTGTATTGTTGCTGGAGATATTCAAACATAAAGGTCGGTATTAGAATTCAAACAAGACATAGCAAACTGTAACTTTTCACGGTATATACTAACACATGAGCTTTTCACTGTACTTATGCTTTTAGAGAGATGCAGAACTGGGCGTGCTAAAAACCCTTGCATTGTCCTTTCTGTGTCTGGGCTATGTGGATTTTTATCGAAGTCCAAAAGCAATTGATTTATTTGGAATTGTTGCGAGCGTTTCATCGATGGCACTATTTGCAGCGCCTTTGGGTCAACTAGTAAGGCACTCGACACCCAAAACGCATGATCTACTCAGAACTGCTCATTGATTCATAAAATAGCCAACAATAACATATTATACATATAGAAATACATAATTACGAGGAAAGATGCATCTGTGCTCATCCCCACAACAACACTCGCATCTCTTGGAAATACGCTCTTTTGGGCAGCCTATGGATTAACATTATCTGATCCATACATAATACTTCCAAATGCAACTGGATTTGTTTTATCAGCAATACAGCTGGCCTTGATTGGCTTATATGGACGCCGTCAACCAAATCAAAAGCAAATCCAGACAGATGACCCTGGCTCTGACATCGCCATGAGGTCACTAGCATAAAGACAGCTATGCATGGCCTATATTTCTGTGATGAACAGATTGTAATGTTACGTTAATGAATTGGTCTAAGCAGACATTTTGGCATTTTTGTAATAAACTACTGCTTTTCCACTATCTACGAAAAGCTATCATCAATATATGGCCAAAGCTCACAGGGCTATAGGCAAAATTGGTCTCCAGGAGTTGTGCATATCAAATGGCTAGTGATTGGACCAAAATCTAACAAGGCTCATTTCCGTCTACCATAGATTCGATCACTAATGAAATGTTCCCGTATTCTTAGCGCTTGCTCTTAATTGGGCTTTTATAGCACAATAATTACTACGGGCTGGCTGTAGTGCTGCTTCGTAAGGCTATGCATGTCACTGCATGCAAGTAAATCTTTACCGATGATGCATAGCATGCTCTATCCGGTATTTTGAACAGAAATTTAGTGGATCCAAAAACCTAGGAATAGCCCATGGTGTTAGATACACATGGGCCATGTATCAGACCTACTACCTTGTCTCCCAACACAAATGTTGGTAAAGTCCAATCTGAGTACATATATGAAACATACTTTCTAGGGTGGTTTTTCAGCCATGTGCTGCTTCATGTAGAGTAAATAAATTTCAAAACAGATTCGAAATCCGCGGGTACCGCTGGAAAGAATATAACAAGAGCTCAGATAAAGCTGATATGGCATCTAAAATCTTTCTTCAACTTTCATCTTGGTCTGTACATGTATATATATTTCATTTAAAATAGGATACCTTGTGCTGAGTTGGTAAGATAAATCGATAGGCTGAGCTCTATCAAACACACCATATTTTTACTCAGGTATAAACAATTCCATCTTTACTACAATTCAGAGTCGTACTTTTTCTTGATAGAAATACACCGTATAATGACCGTTCCAGAAAGTTGCACCACAACACAGAGCCATTCTGGGCTTAGGAGCTTGTGCAATAGATTTAAGAGCACAGACAAGGGCTCTTTTGGAATCCATAACAAGAGTCAATTGGGAAAAGCTGGACTCAATAGGGTCAAGCTTAGAAATAGGATCAGCCCCAGATTTCAGGGATATTCAACAGAAAAATGGATATATGGACTATGCATCCTTTCGATCACTCTTGTTTCTATAATAGTTAGATGCTGGCGATTGGATATTCCTAATGTAGTTGTGTAAGTATATAGGGACTAATTCCATACAATGCGGGATGTTGATAATTTTCTGTCAATCAATTTATGGAAAATGCTGAAAGCATATCAACAACTAATTATCTTTATTATAGATTTGATGAGGTACACGTCGGAGGATATATTGGAAAGTATATAAAAGGGCTATACTTTACTGATCTTAACCCGCCGCTAGGAAAAATGTTGTATACTTTGGCAAGCAAGCTAGCCAGATATGATGGCCAATTTAACTTTGACAATGTTGGAAGGTATTAACATGTCTATCAAGAGAGTGTTGCTTGCTCGTGACAACCCTTTACTTTGGCTGACTCTTATTATTTATATATAGGAGCTATGCCGAAGACAAAGTTCCCTACGTAGCCATGCGCTTGGTCCCTGCCCTTATGGGGGCACTAACAGTTCCCATTACATTTGTGACCCTCAAAGCATGAAAATATAGCACCGAAACATCTCTCCTTGGTTCCATTTTCGTGTGCTTTGGTAGGTTAACACCCAAACACTGTCCGTAGTCAGGCACTAGTGCTTCTTCGAGGACCCTTCTGATCCCTTTGAACTTGATGTTGCTCTATAGAAAACTGCATGGTTACCCAATTCAGGCTAATTTTGCTAGAGTCTCCAATGCTATTCTTTATGAGCTTGAGTGTGATGTCATGGTGCATATTTAGACGCCACGATGCCACAGCTCCTACCTTTGGCTGGTATTCATGGCTCCTGGCCACTGGGATGTTTGTGGGGTGCTCAATCAGTACGGGGTTTACCGGCTTTCTTGTGATGTTGGCAATCAATTTATCGGCTTGCAAGGAGCTTTGGGATATGGTCACCGACAACAGAGTCAGCGTGGTAAGCATGCGTCTATTTGGGTACCGATGCATTTCAATGCACATCCAGACTTATGCATATCTCTGTGTATTTGTGCTTGTAGCGAAAATGGAGAGCTCATATAGCCACTCGAGTTGTAGCACTAGTCATTATCCCAGCATCAATATATTTGGCAACGATCGCCATCAACTTTAGCATTCTAACTCATGCTGAAAGTCATAGAATAATGACTCCCGAGTTTTACTCTACTCTGAAAGGTGCTCGGGAAATAAACACCATGCGTGGTAAGAGATATGGAGAGCAGAGTAGCTGTTACCTCCGCACTGATAAATTAATACATATTATGCCTCAGCTGGAGAGAATATTGTAGCCAGAAAGTTGTCCACGCTAAAACACTTGTTGGTGCTGAAATTATAGACATATTTTATGGATCAGAAGTACGAATCAGGTACAGTGGAAACAACTATGGCTACCTACATTCGCATCATTACTTTTGGAACCATCCCCAATCTAGCAAACAGCAGCAGATAACTATATACGACATTCCAGAGCCGAACAACATCTGGGTTATCGAAAAGGCATCGATGTACATTGAAAACGGTGTGGTTCGTCAAAGGGTCGGGTTCAACAATACGTATATCCTCCACGACGAGCCAATGCCGGTATTGGATGAAGATATTGTACGCCTGCGCCATAAAAACACGGGAGCCTATCTTCACAGCCACAATCACCCCGCCCCTGTGGCTACTATGAGCCACGCAACTGAATTAACGTAAGTCTACAATTTTCAGAATGTATTGTTATTATTAAGCCCATTGAAAAAAGTTCATGTCATAACACTGCTGGTATATGAATGTATTAGAGGATATGGGGGTATCAATTTGCCTGAGGATCCCCATGATTTATTCACTATCGAAGCTATAAACGACAGCCCCATAAATCTGGGAGAAGAAAGAAAGAAAAAGAGCTTGAAGGCCATTGAAACCAAGTTCAGACTCAGACATGTCGTTACAGGCTGCCATGTGTTCAATAGCCAGAAGGCACTACCAAAATGGGGGTTTGGCCAAACAGCACCGATATGTATGTTCAACCCCAAGCCCAAGAAGTCGACTTGGTATATAGAAGAAGCCACGCATCCAAGAGGTAGGACAAAAACTAGGTATAAGTTTATGTATAATTGGTCAAATCCGCAGTTATGAGACTAATAGAAGCATATGGCCGCTAACAGTCAAAATAGAGCATACAGAAAGGATTGGCTACCAAAAGCCTGGTTTGTGGAGAAGATTTGTCGAGTACAACAAAAATATGGTCAACCTACACATGGAAAATATCGGCAACCACAGATTCGCATCCAGGCCAGCTGCCTGGCCTCTCCTAAAAGGCGGGATTGGCTACTGGGGTAAAAAGGGACATGTTGTTTACCTGCTAGGAAACCCGACTCTATGGTGGGGCTCTGCTGCTTCTATTTTGTTCGGCACATCAATGCTATTCTTAACCAAACTCTTGAAATCCCGTCGTATTTCTCTGCTGGGTGGCCAAGAAAAACGTGTCACAGGATCTCTTGGCTTCTTTATTCTGCTGTGGACTGTAAACTTCCTGCCTCTGTTTCTTATTAAGAGAGAGCTCTTTATTCACTATTACATCCCCGCACTTTGGGTAGGGATCATGGCCATGACTGCAACCCTGGACTTTTTTACAGCCAATATTGGGAGGGCCAAGCGCGTTGCATTATATATCGCATTTGCTGCGTACTCAATCCACGCCTTCTACGTGTTTACACCATTCACATATGGAACGACCTTGACCAAGAAACAGTGCGAGTCTGCTAGCTGGCTTAAGTCCTGGAAGCTGCCATGCGATATGGCTGTCGACTACGTGCCCGAGGTTAAAGAGACAGCACAACTAGTTCTCCCAGAGGCTACACTTCAGACATTCTTTTTTGCAGTTTTTTAAGAAACGTTTTGGCAATACACATTCTCTTCATTGAACATGCTGAACATTATGATCAGAGTGGAGGTGGTTCAGATATCAAAGGGCTGGTTGTAGCATAACGCAAGTTTTGCATCAAAGCGGACTAAATAGTAGCACTATTCCATTGCTTTGTTGGCAACTAATTTCAAGCAAGGCATCATATGGATCATAATTTTCGAAGGGTGACTTTTGGTAACCAATGATTATAGGGGTTATCAAAGCCAAATGGATGTCCAGTTTTACTAGTAAACTTTCACCCTTCAAAAATTATTACCCATATAGATTATTGTGCTTGAAGAGTATCTTTTGGTGGCCAGTGATTATAGAGGCATCCACAGCCAAATGTGTGACCACCGTCAGCTAGCACAAATGACCACCTCTTTATTATAATAACTCAGACTTCCAAGACACTGGATTGCTTCTAAGAATTGCCAGGCCTTTTCGTATGCTGTATATTTTTATACATTAGCATTGATTGGACTATTTTAGCCTGGTTATGGTTAAAGCGTGATATAGCCTTTTTTCTTCAACAAACGCTTGGCTGTGTTGTTATCCCTTACTTGCTTTTACTACAAGAATGCATCAAAGACAGTTTCTCTCTTTGAACAAACACCAGTGGTTGGTTATGGTTTACATGACATTTTATCTGTCCAGCACAGCATTTACTGTTGCACCTATTTCTCTTTATTGTTTCTCCAATCTCGAAAAGAAAACCGCCAGACATAACTAAAGGTAGCTAGCTGCATTTCTCACCCAACATCTAGATTGGTCTTCCTTCCCTTCATAATGCTTACTAGTCCTGATTTACATACACATAGTTCGAGAATCGAGATGGCATACTCTGACACAATGCGCTCGCGCAAACAGCCTGGCGCAGCTGTCGTGTATGACGATTCAATGGTTCTCAATGGTGAGCCAACAAGGCTAAATAGCAATTCAGAGGACACTGACATTTATCCTAACGAAAAAGCCTTACAGTCCAATAACCCTGAGACCGACGATCGGGTGTATGGATACGAGAAAAAGGATCTTAGCTGGAAACAAGCCCAGAGTAGAGTAATGGGCGATATGGAGAAAGCGTCGTCTTTCAAGATAACCAAACAGCAATGGATTGTCCTTGGCGTTATTACTCTTATTGCTGCGTACATCCGCTTGTGGAGACTTGGTAATCCACACAGTGTTGTGTAAGCCGCAGCTACAAACATATTCTTTAACTGAAGCATTTTGAACTATACCCATGAGCTAGCACTAAACCATTAGTGCTTTAAATGTAGGTTCGATGAAGTCCATTTTGGAAAATTTGCTGGAAAGTACATCAACGGAACCTACTTTTTCGATGTGCACCCGCCTCTTGCAAAGATGATGTTTGCATGGACAGGCAGATTTGTTGGATATGATGGCGTGTTTGATTTTAAGACCATTGGTCTGTAAGTATTCTACACTGAGATCCATCATGATTTTGAATTTAGACAATATTGGAACTATTAAAGCTAACGAAACGCATCACATACGCTTGATTATAATGCTCCTAGTGATTACCTGGCTGCCAAGGTTCCATACGTTGGTATGCGTTTTTTGCCTGCTATCCTTGGGCTGCTTCTCGTGCCAATTACATTTATAACGCTTGCTGCATTTGGGCACTCGCCAGATGCGTGTGCTTTCGGGGCCATCATTGTTACCCTCGAAACTGCCCTGATAACGCAGTCTCGGCTCATTTTGCTAGACTCGATTCTGATATTCTTTACCGCCTCCACAGCCATGTTTTGGGGGCTCTTCTTTACTGAGAATCGCAGGTATGTGATCGATTCGTATGTGGCTTTAGGGATTCTACTATTTTATTCTGCATTGAATTACTAACTGTTATTTGGTGATCTTATGAATAGCCCATTCTCAAGGAGGTGGTGGGTTTATCTTGCCCTTACTGGAGTCAGTATGGGCAATGCACTCAGCTGCAAATGGGTTGGATTATTCTTGTTTGCAGCTATTGGGCTGTGGACGATCAAGGACCTTTGGGAAAAGCTTGGGGATCTATCCATTTCTCTAAAAGATTACTTGAAACACTTTTTTGCCAGATTCGGCTGCCTATTCGTGCTTCCCTTGATTGTTTACGTATTTTGGTTCAATATCCATTTCAGAACTCTTCATAAGTCTGGCGATGGTAACAATTTCATGAGCCCCGAATTCCAGAACACACTCAAAGGAGTCAGCATCGGCCACACTCGCCGGGATATATATTATGGCGCCAGGATTAGAATTAGGCATGATGCAACCAATGGTGGTTATCTGCACTCTCATTCAAGCAGCTATCAAACTGGGTCCAAGCAGCAACAGATTACACTATATGGCTTTAGGGATGAAAACAACTACTGGACCATAAGCAGGACCAAGGAAGACGAGGAAAAGCACGCAAACTCAACAAATCCGAATGAACTACAGCCAATTAAAAACGGAGATATTGTTCGCCTTAAGCACTGGAAGACTGCCCGCCGCCTCCACTCTCACGACCATCGTCCCCCCGTAACCAAGAAGGACTACCACAACGAAGTTTCTGGGTATGGATGGGAAGGGTTTGAGGGTGATTCTAATGACTATTGGCGTGTGCAGATAATTGAAGGCGACAGTAAAGAGCCTGGATCTAAGGACAGACTGATGTCTATCTACAGCAAGTTTCGTCTTGTACATGTCAACCAACGTTGCGCCCTCTTTTCAGACAGAAGAAAGCTCCCAGAATGGGGTTTTGAACAGATCGAAGTTACATGCATGAAGAATGCCAAGTACCCCAAGACTCTGTGGCGTGTCGAAACCAATGTCCACGATAATCCTCCTGAAAACGCGCCTTTTGCATCTTATAGAAAGCCTAGCTTGCTTGCAAAGGTAGTCGAGGCTAATAAGGTGATGTGGAGGGTCAACAATGGGCTTACAAAGAGCCATCCATATGAATCGCGACCAATATCATGGCCCATTCTTCGCAGAGGTATTGCTTTCTGGGGCGAGGATTCTAGGCAGATATATCTACTAGGCAACCCTATTGTTTGGTGGCTGTCTTCGCTTTCTATTGTTCTATTTGGCGGCCTCCTGCTTTTGCTAATACTGAGAGATCAGCGTGGCTTCCATGATCGCATGGGTGGAATTCGCGAAAAGTACATGAATTCTACAGGGTGGTTCTGCCTCTCGTGGCTTATGCACTATTTCCCATTCTTCATCATGGGACGACAGCTGTTTTTGCATCACTATCTTCCTGCTTTATGGTTTTCCATCCTTGCACTAGTGTCAACGCTAGATCTGTTTACTCTCAGAGCCAGTAGAAAGGTTCGCCAAATAGTATTTGGTATTGTCTTGTTATGGACGGTTCGTATGTACTTCCAATATGGGCATCTTGCCTACGGAACCGTTTGGAATAGGAAAGGCTGTGAACACTCCAAGTGGTTCGGCACATGGGATTATGATTGCAGAAGAGCGCCATCAAACGCAGCAACAATTGCGACTCCAATACTGCCTATTACCAAGGCTGCAGATGGTGATGATGGTGCTGTTGACGAAAAGCAAGCCCACAAGGATAGTACGATTGTAGAAAAGGTCGCAAGCATCGCCAACAACATCCAACATCATGATATAAATAGACCTCCACCAGCAGAAAATATCGATCCCAATAAGCATGAAGAGGAGCTCAATCGCCCTGTCCCCAAGATGGACAAGGTACCAGTTGCCCACAAGGGTCCAGATGCAAAGCCTTTGTCTGATACAGACACAACTCCGCATAAGGACTTGGGACTTGATCCAAATGGTAATCCCATCAAGGCTAAAGAAGGGAACGGTGGGGATAAAGTTCATAATGAGAATGGACATGAGGCGATTGTTGGAAATGAGGGATTCCAGGCCCCACCAACAGTCAAGGCCAAGGTTGAACCAAGCGAGGGGGATAAGCAACAAGATCAAGCATAATAATTCACTACCACTACATCAACGACATCGCCTTTTAACTGTGCAGGGAATCAATCTGCTTTATTTTGAATTTTAGCCAACTTGGGTCAATATTTACATTTAACAAGTATTTTGTAGCAAAGAATCTATTGAAATTGTATGCTTTGTAAGTTTGACCAAGTGGATCATAATTTTTAAGGGTACTTTTTGGTGGCCAACCATTATAGAGGCAATTACAGCCAAGTGTGCGATCATCGTTTGTTAGCGGGTGGCCACACTTCATAAATTATCACCCAAATACTATTACATGAGGATAAATGCCAGAGTCTCTTCTAAAAATGTACCAGAACAACCTCTCCAATGCCAGCCTAAAGTGCATGGATTATGAGCCGAATTTGCTAGAGGCATAAGGGTACAGAGTTGTTCCTTTTGATAGAGATTCAGCCAAATGTTACTACTCAATATAACTTTCTCCTCAAAAAGAAGTTGGGGATAATATAAGGAATTCATGATTGCCTATTACGAAGTGAAGTTTCTCCAATATGCAAATGATCATAGATCAATTGGTCCTCAAAAAACATTTAATTAAGGCTTGGTGTTAAAGAAAACGACTTTCCAAATTTTTAACTCTTTTAAAAATACCTTTCTATACATTAGTAATATAACTTTAAGTCTTCTCAATTGCACCAACAATGGGAGAAGCGGTAGAAAATAAAAGCTCTAAGGGGCAACAGCCAGCAGGTCCTGAGAAATTCAACGTTGAGGGTGCATTTAATCCTGACAACCTTGACAAAGAACTAAACTCTGTTCCTCTATTTATGAGGAATCTGCCAAAACCCGACGACTTGGACGATAATGTAGCCTTGGCAGCTTTGCAGAGTCTGGCTTATGAAGGAACGCCAGAAGGTAAGTTGCCACTAATGCCAGAACAAAGTACCGAATTGCCAAAAAAAGCCCCAACATCATTAGAGTCCTAACTGGTAATATTTCTCTACATGGCTTCATTCAGAAATTGCCCTCAATTTTAAGGAACAGGGAAACGAAGCTTTCAAGGACAAGAACTTTCGAGATGCGATCAAATACTACACACAGGCCTTGGAGCAAAATTTTGAAGATGACATCCTACGAGCAGTAATATTTGTCAATAGGGCTGCTAGCAACCTTGAATTAAGTAGGTTTCATATTAGCTATACACCAACATCAATGAAGCAAAAATGCCTAGTTTAGTATTATAGAGGCATTGATCAATAAGCCTTTGACAGAGGATAACCATGCTTTGAAATTTATTAAACTAGAGAACTACAGATCAGCAATTAACGATTGTGCTGAAACCCTGAATATTGACCAGAAAAATATCAAAGCTCTATTTAGGTCGGCCAAGGCCTGCTATTTCCTAGAGAAGCTTGAGGAAGCTATCGATTGCTGTGATATAGGGCTGAAGATTGATCCTGAAAATACGGCATTGACCACTTTAAGGACAAGGTGCATTGCTCGTAAAGAAGAGCTGGACACTATGGAACGCAAAAGACAAGAGCGCAGAGAAAAAAGACAGAAGGAAAGGAAGCTATTGGCAGAGGCAATCAAGATTCGAGGCCTAAAGTTCGAGGTACGGAAGCCTACAAGTGCTAATGAAAGTGATGATGAGCTGGGCGATGAGGAGGGCGAAAAGCTTGATCCTTGGGAAAATAAAAGTGGCAAGCAAGTCATCCTTGATGAAAACAGCGGACACCTGGCATGGCCAGTATTCTTTTTGTATCCAGAACACAAAGAATCAGACTTTGTTGAGGCTTTTGATGAAGCTACTACGTTAGGAGAGCAAATTAGCGTTGTTCTACAAACCCCTGCACCATGGGATATCGGGCCATCCTCTCCATATTACACACCAAATAATGTTGACCTCTACTTTATCCACAGGCCAGAGAATGGGCTTGAAGATGATGAGATCCTCGTAAAGGTCAATATCCAATGTCCATTAGGAACTGCGTTAAGCCATCCCAAATATCAAATCGTCAATGGAATTCCTAGCTTCATCGTGTTACAGAAATCAGGAGAATTCCGTGAAAAGTTCCTTGATGAATATCGCAAACGAAGACAGAGGCAAGAACGCTCCAAGGGCAAATAGGTTTACAAACAAATCCTACAGAAATACTTGTAGTAGTATATCTTGAAATGGTTGCAGTTTAAGCAGCCAGATCATGCTGTATATCATCTTTGATTTGAATCACTGAAATTTAAAAGATAAAATTGCACTTGTGCTCAAATAAAAGATAACGCTAGATAATGGGTCTCAGCAAGAAAGGACAGCTAAGTATGGCTCACTAGTACTCTAAGCAGTCAATTTTGCCTGGAAAGATTTTGGATTTAGCCATTTCATTAGTCAAATATTAATATCGCGATTATTGATGTACTAAGGCCAATGCAACAAAACTATGATTCTACAGAAACTTCAGTATCTCCAATGACTTTGATATGTAGATCGGACAGTTTCTGAACGGCTTCGCGTAGACTTTTTACAAAAGAGTGGAGTTGACCTAAAGATGATACGTAGATGTTAAATATAAGACCTTGTAGTAGATATTTGTGTGATAGTAAAGTTGTGGTAGCATGGGTACCTGTATTTAGTAGAATATCAGCTATGACAGTGCAGTAGAAGGAGCCTACTCTAAATTGGACGATTTGCATAGCATCATAGACCATCATTAACATATGGCATTCACCTAGATGCAGCTGGTTTGCCTATATGATAGTATTGTTTGTAAGCTAGTATTGCTTTATCTTTCAATAAGCTAAAATGACACTCTGTTTATGTTGGTTGGATACCTCTTTCAAAGTTTCATAGCCCGTCGCAACTACAGATTTCTCCAGGTTTGACTCTGCGAATTGACTGGATGAAGCTATTTAAACATAAACATGAGGTCTGGATTATTAGATGATGGCCAGTTAGTTTGGAATTATCTCTCGTGAAAAATGGTTCAACTTGCCTCTGAAAAGTATGCTACGCGAGCTATCAGTGATAGTTATAACCATTATCCATTCAAAATGGTTGATGGATTCTTGAAGGAAATCTTCGAATGCACCTCTCTCTGAAGAATGCATGGTTAATTAACAAAATAATGTTTATATGCTATAGCTATTGATTATAGGTAACAATGCGAAATTATCAATCTATAAATTGTATAAACGCTGTGTTTATTCTACCATTTATGGGTTTAGATATTATAAAGCTGTGCAAAGCTATCATAATCTCTAATGTGTAAGTGGTTGTCACCTTGCCTCTTGGGGGGGGGGGGGATAAACTTGGTTTATCATCAAATTATCATAATCCCTAAAAAGCCAGTAACATTGACCAAAAACATGTGTAACTTGTAGCTATTCTCCAACAATGATTATAACAAGGACGATATCAAACATCACTTGAACGTGACAACTCAAAAATAAGCTTAAATATGTAGAGAAAATCTTGTTTAAAGCTAAAAACCCACTATTTGCCACCCTGTGGTTCCTCACCACCTCCAAGCAGCAAGATAAGCATAAGAGGGACAATGATATACCAATACTTCATTATGAAGCTTTTTTCTTCTTCTGGTTTCTCTTCACGACCAGTTGGATCGATTTTACGGCCACGAACAAGAGTAGGGCTATAGAGACAAGATTGGGTATTTAATGAATACCAAGCCATAAAAATGAGTATAGATAAACACTTGCTGTTTGCATTAAAAATAAGCTTACTGTGATCCAACAGCTGGAGATTCCGTACGAACGATGGTCGCAAATCTAGGTTCTTCTTGAAGCTCCTATAGTGATAACAATTATAAAGATGTTGTAAAACCCCAAAAAAGAATTGCATCAGGCAGGTAAAATACTTACGCCAGCTTTATTATCTCCCTCGCAATTTCTGGACGACCCAGCATAATAATCGATATGATATATATCTCCTACATCAAAGAGGCAAGATTCTTGTAATCCAAGGCAGTTAAAACAATATATATAAGGATCAGAGAAGACTTATGCCTACCGTTTGGTGTCGTATGAATAATAAAATCTTCGTTGTGAAGGTTAGGGCCGCTCAAGAAGCACTACATTTAAATTACTCATTATTGGAGAATACCAACTAGTAAGAGGCACTCATTAGACGTTATGCGATCATAGCCATATCCTTACCCTGTTGATAGAGAAAAACTTGGGTTCGTTTTTCTCAGAGAGTATGGCCACTACATATTTGTTAGCAAGCTGTTGAGCAACAGATCCTGGAATATTGTCAAACACTGGTGGCTTGGCTACTGATGTCAAAGTATAAACCCCGCTACGCTGCCCAGGATCGTACCTAATCTCTCCCCTTTTCTGTAGAGATTTGGCCAAAGTGCCGACACTGTGGTATACTTCAAGGAGCTGGATCTAACATGTGGAATCAAAAATTCATTCTAATCTATAACCTATAGATAGACAAAATATATGCGAGCATATTCTAATAGATCCTCAAGAAAATTACCTCCGCTAAGCTTGTGGCAGCACACAACAATAATACTGCGAATATTGACACAAAATTCATTATCAACCATGAAACACACAAAGGGCATTTAACTATGGTATAACATAAAATAACAGGACATAGTAACAAAGGGTTGATTTCCTTCCAAATTATGGGTAATATCATACATAATAGCTCACTCCCTAGATATAATGTTGGGATAGGAGTAATAAAATGCTTAATCATCCCTAGATATAATGTTGGTGATTTCGAATAGGGTCAATTGATTGTTAAAGAGAAATTATAAAGAAAGTTTGGGGCATGTTAACTGGGAAGAGTATGCTCTACAAAAGCTAATGCATCTTCCTTGGTTATTGTGTTGATATGAGACACCTTGTTTTCAAAGGTAACCCCATAGAATTGATCAGCATGGGCTAGCATTTCAGGACGGAAGGTTGTTGTAATAAACTGGCAGTTTTCGCTGAGCTCATGGATCATATTAGCCACCGAAGTTCTGTAAACAGCATCAAGATTGGCGTCAATTTCATCAAAGAGATAGAAGGGTGCTGGGTCGCATCGCTGTATGGCAAATATCAGTGCAAGAGCGACCAGAGATTTTTGTCCACCAGACAGCTGCTGCATTCTGACCCCTTCATCCGTCTTGCTGTTGAAAGACACCTTTATGGAAACGCCAATATAGCTCTCGATCGATTTTGATACATCATTGCCACCATAGTCCTCGTTATCACTAGCTTCAGGCTAAATATAGTAGCATCGCGCCATAAAGTCAATTACCAAAGGTCATGGGGGTTATACATGTGGACTATTTTTGCAATTGTAGGAGATCATAAAGGAGAACATTGATATACTTACCCTATCAATTGTACGCTGCATAATAAGTTGGCCCATACCGCTTGGAACAAGCTTTTCAAAAACTTCGCTGAAATACTTTGCGACTTGCTTAAAGGTTCTTTCAATAGTCTCATCCTTTTGTTGGTCCAACACATCAATCAGCTGTTGGATAGACCTGGCAGAATCATCAAGCTCGCCCTTTCTTTTCAAAAGTTCATCTCGTTGGTCGGTAAAGTTTGCATATTGTTCAAATGCCTTTTTGTTAACATGGCTGTACTTTTGCAGACTAGAGTTGGCCTTGTGAAGCTTCTTCAACAACTACATAAATGAGTTTCAATATAGCTTTAGTGATAGTAACATACGCCCAAGAAGACAAGCAATATCAAAGATAGCTGTACAAGCTATATACCTTTTGGGAACTCTTGTTAACGTATTTCTGGAAGGCCTCCTCTGGCAAGACACCAAGATCGCGTATATTTCTCATACACTCTTCTTTCTTTTGGACAAGAAGGTTTCTTTGAGACAAATACTTGTCAACAGATTTGTGGGTTTTGTTGAGCTCGTGGAAGTCCTGCTGGCTTTGAGTTTTCAAAGTCTCGAGCTGTTGCTCGACCTCCTCAATCTGCCTGCGCGTTTCTTCCATTCTGCGGTCAGTATCTAAAGAATAAAAATATCGGGGGTTTTATACAGTTTATTTTAAATATACCATGATATCTTCCCACACGAATATGATAATGTACTTTTACTAACCTTTGGTTGACTTTTTCAGAGCGGTTATATCTTTGTCATGCCTTGAGAGCTCCTTTTTTTGCAACCTGACTTGCATATTTGATGATCTACCTTCATATCTCTCTAGCCTGTCCTCTAGAGAATCAAGTAAAAGCTTTAGATTGGAATCTAACTTGGTTTCCAATATGTTACGCTGAGTTTCAAGCTCTGTTCTTGTTGAAGACAGCTCTATGAGCTTTTCTTGGGAATCATCCATTTCTGTTGTCAGGGATGACAACTGTTTCTGTTCATCAGGAGTAAGTGCTGGTTGGTATGGTGTCTCGAGCTCTTGTTGGTATGCTTTAAGCTGGTTGTCTGTGGACTCTTTTTCTGAACTTAACTCAGCGTGAACTTTATTCAGATAGAGGATTCGTGTCCGTAATGATGCGTCTTCTTTGCTAGCTGTGATACTAAGCCCTTTGGCAGAATCCCGCTTTGACACTTCCTGCTGAATAGATACTGTGGTCACCTGAATCTCCCCAAGTATCGTAGTAATATCTTGATCAAGTAAGGCAAGGGTAGAATGGGTCTCTTCAAGTTCAGCGGTCGTCTGTTCTAACTCACTGTTTAGGTTCTTGAGAGATTTTGCCACTTCAATGCGGGATATATTGGCATCCACGAATCCTCCAGACAATGCTCCCCTCTTATCAACTCTATCACCATGTAGTGTCACCGCCGTTAGTTGATGACTTCTTGAATATCCGCTAGCTACTTCAAGATCAGGACAAACTATTGCTTTTCCAAATATATGCTGGAACGCCTTTTTAAATTTGGGTTCAAACTCGAGCATATTGATAATAGGGATGGCATCAGATGCAGAAGGGTATGATGTATTGGTGGGCCTGATTCTATTTAATGGCATGAATGTCAAGCGACCAGAGCGTCTTTGAGATAATAAGCTGACAATTCTTGCAGCTGTCTCATCGGTATCAACTACCACATGAAACAAACTTGCCCCTGCTATGGCCTCAACTGCAGAGCTGTAAGCATCATCTACCTGAAATAGTTCATAAATTGGTCCAAATACCCCACCGATACTATGCTCTTCAACCAAGCTTCGCAGAGCGCTCAGCCCAGCTCTAGTATCGGAATCCATTGCCCCAGTTAGAGATCGCTCGTTGCGCTCTATCTCTTCTTTGATCTTGCGAGAGCGCGCCTCAAGGCGTGACTCATTTTTCCACGCTTCTTTTCTTTGGCTAGTTTTTTCATCACGTTCACTAATTAAAGTGGCTTCTTTCTCCGATAGATCAGCAACTTTGTTCTTTGCATCCTCTATGAGCTCCTTGCTATCAGATATACTGGCCTTTATTTCCTGGATTCTAATCTCCGCATTGCTACGGTCCTGTTCAATGCTGCTCAATTGCTCCTGGAATTTTTCAAAAGATGAGCGGAGTTCAGATATCTCTGTCTTTAAATAAGAGTCTCTGTCCTTTTTGGATTTGAACTGGAATCCATGTGCCTGCTTCTGGAGTAAGACATTATGTTCAAATTCGATAGACTTGAATTTTTGTCTGAGCTCATCTTCTTGGGAAACAGCCTCGCTATATTGTTGCTTTACCCTATCGAGCTTTTCTTGGTGCTGTGATATTTGCTTACGAACATTTTCGATTTCTCTTTGAAGTGATTCCTAGACATCATTGTAATTGATTCGCGTGATTATTAAATAAAATATTTTAGCAGAACATAGATTTTGTACATTCGTCCAGTACCTACCTTATCAGTCTCACTAAACTCAATATTCTGAACCATCTCATTTACCGAAGACTCTAGGAATGTCCTATTTCTCACACTATCGCCAAGGTCGTCAATGATTTGGTCACGGGTAAGACTGAGGTCTTGATACGACTGCTTTAATTCCCTGAGCTCAAGTTCAAGATCCTAAATAAAAGGAATTAAAAGCCACTAATTAATATGGCATATCTCAACGAATTTGACACTATTTTTTATAAACCATACCCTGATTGACTGCTCAATACTAGAATAATCGTCTTGCTTTTTACTTGTATTTAACATATCCATTCTACGATCTTCTTCAAGCTATAAAAATATTATATCATTAATCACTCATTTGAATGTAGATACTATAGCCTAGTTAGTTACTAGGAGTTCACTTACGCCCTCTAAATTTGACATAACATCGTTCAGCTCACGAGTGTAGATGGCATATTCTAGACACCGACGGTCAGAATCAAGCTTCTGGAATTCTTGAAGCTCTTGTTTTTCGGACTCCAATTCTGATAACCTCTCGGATATAAATTCAAGGAGTTCGTCTATTTTGCCCTTTTTAAGACCTGAATAAAAATCATGTATAGTTAGGTTTTGTAGAATAAAATTAAATTCCAGTGGATAATTATTAAAAGCAAAATATACCTGTATCCTCAATGATCTTTAAGCTCTCTTGACGTCTAGCCTCATAAACACGCGTGCCAGCCACTTCTTTAAGAAGAGCAAGCCTTTCACTATCCTTTGCATGAGTCAGCAAAGTAACCTAACAGAGATTCAGAAATTTTACAATTAACACTATTAAATAGACACAAAGATCTTTGGTTGATAAATTATTTAGACTGCAATACATACTCTACCCTGAGGAACTATGTAGTAGGGATTGGAACGAGAAAAACCAGCACTTTCCAACAAATTCATAATATCGGACTTGGTAGCAGACTTTTTATCCAGAGAATATTCGTCCTTTTTCAGACCAATCGTTCGCCTAATAATGGTTTCTTCTTTACCAGTCTATAAAAGTGGGTAAAATCAGTAACCCATATAAAGCTGGCCGGGATACAATAAAGTCGTAGTCACCATGATGCTTACCGGGAATCTGTTATCAGAGTTATCGAAAATGATCTCGACAAATGCAGACATTGTAGCAGGACCCGAACCTTCCTAATAACATTAATATGATTAAAGTCGGTGCAAATTATTGTGAAGCAATATGATAAAAGTTACAAATATCTGTGTACTTACATGAAGCAGTGCCTGGCGCTCTTCACGGCTCATGTTAGTGTATGCATCGCTTAGAACAAACCTGACAGCTATTTTATCCAAAATTGAGTATACACAACAGATATATCAATACCCTGTACAACAATACAAGAATTGACAAAAAGAACATATGTATTTACTTGCCAGAAAAAAAGTTACTCTTGCCAGACCCATTGCGCCCAACTATATAGTAGCAAAACAACATGGATATTCATTTTTTCGAACATAAGAGACAGAAGTATCGTCATCTGAACGTATCTGTAGAAAAAGGCTTACCAACTACATTATGATGAGGACTGAACGGCTCCGTAGTAGTTTGATCTTTGTAGGACTTGAAACCTTGAATTGCAATCTATGAACATTGCATGTGAAAAACAAGATAGCAGCACAATACATTCTTCTAATAAAAGTTGCTGTAATTCATGGTCTAAGAGACTCTTACCTTTTTAATATGCATGATATTTGATAGTATAGAATAAAGATGATAATTCCAACACGTTCAAGATGCGTTAAGCTCCTCAAGACTAATTCTTAATGCTAAATAACAACACGATGTAAGCTAGCGCGTTGTTTAGCATTGGTAATTCTGATCAGCAGATTTAGCCAACCAGTAAATAGCCTTTTTCTTGTTTGAGAAGGAATTGGTGCTACCTCCAATACTCGGTTATTCAAATTTAGCAGAACTTGATATTAAAATGAGAAATTAATATTTAGGAGCTATGGGAGATTATTTATGAAGCGCGAATGTTTACTAGTAAAACTGGACATCCATTTGGCTGTGGTTGCCCTTACAATCATTGACCACCTAAAGGTACCCTTCAAAAACTATCATTTATATGGGCAATAATTTTTGAAGGGTGAATTTTGGGGACCAGTGATTATAGGGGAATCACAGCCAAATGGATGTCCAGTTTTACTAGTAAGCTTTCACCCTTCAAAAATTATTGCCCATATGGTCAGGACTCGCAAGGGGTTAGGCAAAAGTGGATCCCAGAAACTCCATATCAAATTGGCCTGTGATTAGGCCAAAATCCAAGGACCCATTTACACTACACTAATGTTTAAACGAATGAACTGCTCTTTTAAGCATATTGATTGTACTAAAAACGTAATTATAGAAGCTTGATGATACATCATATAGCTTGAAAAACTACATAGAAATTATGAAAATTAAATATATATATATACCTAAAATTGAGAATTTGATGTAATAGAAGTTAAAAGGTCTACACAAATAACTGCTGCTCAGCCCAGCTATTGACCTCAGTAAAAATCGAGGCGAGACTTTCAGATGAACCTGGACTTTGCTTGGAAGCAGAGTTCATAAAGCTAGCAATTGCTGTGGACAGAGTCGAGATACTAAAAATGAATACAGGATATGATTAGCAGTACGAAACGCCATAGAGAACCAATGAAAATAAGAGAATATATAGCTTACTTTATATTGCCATATACGAGCTCAATGTCCCAAGGTGTATTGCTTGAAAATATGTTACAATTCAGAGGCCATGAATGGTTAGCCAAAGGCACACGAAGCCAAAACCTGAGGTAGAAGCGTATGCGAGCACGAGGAGAAAAGAAAAGTATCCGAATAACCAAAGGCTGTGACATTGCTGATTCATAGCTCATCACAACTGGCGTGTGCAGGCGAACATTTTGGACCTCCTTAAGCAAAGCATGGACCTGGTTCCAGTATCTCATCGCCAAACATGATCTCTAAATTTATATCAGGATATACTTGGATGTAAGCATGGTCACAAAAACATGGCACAGGCATAAGGCTTTGGTTAACACAACATACCTCTTTTAGAGTCCCCGTAGTGGTAGCGATTTTAGCATTGATATCATTGATGATACTACAGGCCTATAAACAATGGATAGCTCAGACCACATTCCCATTCCAAATTACATATATAAATGCTTATATAGTCGGTCGATTATAGCTTTATTACTCACCACCTTCCAGTCTTGGGAATTTCCAAGTATAGACTCGACTCTATGGTTGTCAATGGGTTTGATACTGATATCACTGCCACCAGCATCCTCCTTCTGGGAGATGGATATAACTATTGAGTTGTTGTACTCCACCGAAAACTCCCCTCTAGATACGAACACTGGGTTTAAGCGAATAGCTGTTCCCATCAATAAAGCCTGTTTTTTGAGATCACTGACGCCATCCCATGTTAAAAATCTATTCACCGCACACACCTGCTTGGCCTCCTCTATCTCTCTGACCATGGTGTTCTCTCGTTGTAGAAGCTCAGAAAAGTCGTTGCTTAGCATTTCACCTTGTCTGCCAACCTCTTCTGATTTGTTTTTAAGGTCTGCTAGACTCTGGCTTTCGAAATTCAGCTCTTCGCTTAGCCTTTTGACTTCCTGCTTCTCTGCAATTAACTCCTGTTCCAGATGTATTCTGATTTCCGCTATTTTCTGTTCCAGTGCATCTTTCTCTTGTTCAAGCTCCAATGTGGACTTCTGAGTGGCCTGGCTGCGGTCTTTCACTTGATGCTTTTCCTACACATTTTTGATGAACTATAAGTTTATGCAAAATATCTCGCATTCCAGAAACCAGAGTCATACCCAAGCGCACTTACCAAGTCAAGGAATTTGGCTGTCTCTTGGAAGCCTAGATTTAGCTTTTCGATGATTTTCTGACCCCAGCCATGGACTGAGCTAGCTGCATCCTGTTTTGATTTCTGTAGTAGGCGTCTGTAACCCGATTCTAGCTGAAGTCTTTCCGGCTCTTCAGCCAAGAGATAATCCATTATTGTTCCTGGGTTATTATCTGAAAATGACTTCTCCAGCCTGTTTATGGCATCTATGCTTTCTGAAAGTCTCTTTTTCAGTTGCTTAGCAATCATATAGTACGCCTCACTCTCAGGAACATCGACCAGCCTTGAACTTACATACTCGTTTTCTGGAAGCTCGTCTATATATATATAATAAATTATGGTTGTAATATCAATAACACAAGTTATATTTAGATCCAGCCAGCTTTCATATATATACACGCATACCTGAAAGTGTTGGCTGATCCACAGAAACTGCATCGTTGTAGTTATCCACAAAAGAAAATACTGATAGCGATGAAAGGTCTATAAACTGATTCCAAGTTATAAAATGGAGCCCCAGCTTCTCAGAAAGCGTGATGCCCTTCTTCTCTGGCTCGCTCTGAGGAGAAATCTGGCCTTTCCCCTTTACTTCCATCATAGCATCATCACTTTCTGGTTTGGTAGTGGGAAATTTCATGGAGCGTGTATGTACCGTTTGGCTTTCAGGCTCCTCTTCGATTGTTGTCATAAAGCCTTGGCTTGTAAATCTTTCGTTCGGTTCTACCTTAACCTTATCTGGATCATGGTGCGAATCGATCTTTTCGCTTTCCTCTGAATTGGTATTAAAAACTGCTGCGGACACTTCAATATTGGGGCTACTTCTGTCAATAGACGCGGACTCCACATCGTAACCATCACGACTTGCTTCTTTGGCTTCAGAAATATCCTCACCATTGGACATTACATCTTGCATATCAATTACATTCCTTAATGGCATAGTTAAATCCATTTCGACCGTTTTCTCATCATGCGAACCCTTTATTTCATCTTCTTCTTGTATACCACTTTCATTATCATCTTCGTTGTAGTATCTTCCTGGTAGTGGTGTCTGTGAATCAACATCACGATCAATATTTATACGGGTTAATTCCATAGTCACAGCCTGCGTGTCTATAAAAGATTGGCCAATTATATCAGCAAACATATAATATATATTTCTAATACTTTGCTATTTGTAGACTAATTACCGTCATGATCTCCAGCTTCGCTTTCAGTATCTGACCCGGACCCTATTGGCATCTGGTAACCTTTGGACTCTGATATAATCTCATTAAGAAGGCTTGGGATTCCTTCAGGCTCCTGCTCTCCTTGGTGCAGACTCTCGTCTTCAAGAACATATTGGTTAAGTAAAGTATCAGCCTGCTGTTTGGTAACTTCTCCAAGACAAGCGGTCATATCCATATCAGCAAGACTATCATCCATTGTGTCATCGTTGTGAGAATCATTGAATGATACATCATCACTCGTATCAGATCTATCATCATGTTTATAAGGGGATCTCTGTAGTACTTCAGTAATATCCATAGACACGGAATCTTCTGAAGAGCTCCTATAATGTGATTTGCTTTTAAAATTTTCTCCTTCGTGATAGGGATCTGGCTCGACGACTGACCCTTGCACATCCACATCTATCGTGGATGCTGCATTTGAGGCATTTGCAGGGCCAATAGACCCGTCAGATAGTCCCTGGATTGAGACATCAAAGCTAGCACTAATTTAAAAGGTAAGGTTGTAATCCCAGTTAACTATAAATAAGTATAGTTATATGCATTAGAAGGTAAAAGCTAAAAAGATACGTACTTTTCTTCATTATCTCTTTTCGAGGGTTTGTTGTCGAATTGGTCACTGTGGTTTGTGCTATCGAGAGAGAGCCCAAGGTCAAGGCCACCATGCTTGTCTCCTGATCCATCGGATGAGACATTGGGAATTTCAAACATATTTTTTGATGATGCCTTTGACATTGCACTGATTGTATCATCTGTATCATCGCTATCCCACTGCCACTCAGACCGATCCCTCTTTGGGGGACTTTGTGGCGCCTCCTCTGCTTGTGTTTCAAACATTCTAAACACAAAAAACCCATGTTCCATCAATACCATATCCATATTACTTAAAATTCTGCAATTTGAAGCTTACCGTATATGTGCAGTTGGTGCAAAGCTGACCCTCCTTCCAAGAGACTTCCTGCTTTGGCGCCGTTTGCGCCTCTCGTCCTCCTTTGCTATTTCCTCTGGGGTTTTCTCTGGGCCGCTATGTTTGTTCATATTGCCATTCGAGGAATTCTCTTTATCTTCTACACCCGATGATGCAAGACTGCTTGGTTTTCCAAACATCGATGCAGCCATCTAACACGTATATATTTATTTACATGGTCATCAATTGAAGAATCTCGCACTCCGCCTTCCCTCCTCTGATCCATTTTTCTCCCACCACAGATATAACAACATGTTAAAATGTATATACTTACTGATGCACGTCGGTATTTATCCCCATGTCTCTTACTGTTATGAACACCATTGCTATTACCTGTGCTGTTTTCACTGGGTTCGCCTTTCAAGCCATCGGAATTTTCCTCCAAATTCGACAATGCAGCTAAAGGCATGCTTTTGCGGCGACGTCGCTGCTGCTGCTGGCTCCTAGGACTGGGCATTTCTCTTGTGGTCATTTTTATATATGTGGTTTTAGTGTTTGGGTATGAATAAAATATCGCTCTTGGACTTTGTAGTGTAGTATATTTACATAAAAAGATGTTTTAAAAGTGTATCCTGATGTGGAGAGCAATAAAAAAGACAAGACAAAGCAATTGGAACCTTTTTGTTGATAGTAAACAAAGGAGTCTATGAAAACTAGGCTGTAGCTTCTTTGATCAATAACGCCCATGATAATTTGGGCTTTTACTCTCAAAATATCAAAACACCCCACATGCTGAAAACTGGCCAATGATATCTCTGGCTTTCTGACAGCCAAAGTTATTGGCCACTTTGTTTTGTGCTAACCAGCCTTTTAGACTTGGTATGCTGGTTGAGACAGCTTATTCATCTTCATACTTACAATATTTAGACCCCTTTACTTGGAATCCTTTCTCGTTCCTGTAGCATTTTCATTAGAATTCTAGTAAGCTGGCTATTTCGAATTTGACCAATCCAAGCCCATTTTATCTTCATCACGACCAACAATTTACATTTTGCTACCATTAAAAACATTTGCAACTTATAGTATCTCAAGCAGAAATGGGACTATCTCTAGTATTTGGTTTTCTAGTTATCACAGCCATAGTCTGTGGCATTTCATGGGTCGGGGTAAAGAACACGCATGATCCTACGTAAGTACTGGAGCCTCTGTGAGGTAAAGCATGGCACCACTTCGAACACCACTCCATTTAATAGCTTTTTACATGCATAACTCTTGACTCTAAAACCTGCACGCTGTGGATATCTATATTCTTATGACTGTAGACTATGGCGGACTTGCTTGATCCTCACCTTTATATGCTGCTACCTCTTGTAAGTTATAATACCAGCCAAAATCTAACTAGCATCATGATTGAGGCCATATACTAGATTTGCTAACATATAAAACCCTACATAAACAGGTGGGCGATTACATACATGGCTCAGATGAACCCAATCATCAATCCCAGACGCAGCGACCTCAAACCCAAACCTTAGTGTTACGAACATTACCTAATATTAAGGAATATACAGATCCATGACAAATGCGTGCAACGCACCAAGCTATTTTATTCCAATGACAACTGTTCTGGCTCTATAACGACTAGTGTTGTTTTCCATTAATATGTACGCACCCAGACCAACATACCACAGCCCACTGTGTGCTCTACCTCACTTTTCCTCATTTTGTTTTTTCGCATATATTCATTCATACCAACGTCTTGAATTGAAACAATATATCAATTGTGATTTTTAATACCCTGTATTTTATGTGACCCGATAAACAATAGTGGCCGTTGTTGTTGTAGTAGTGATAGTACTGTAGGCCTCACCATAAAACCTAGTCAGCCATAACATATCCTTTCACACCACAATACACATCTTCCTACCAGAGGCCAAGATTTAAGCCTTGTTCATCAGCCTTCAAGCTAATTTATTAAACCTTATAAAATCACGTGGTCACCCATAAATTTACGCACAAGCCATTGCTGTACATGTAGTGCAATATTGGGTTTGAATAAAAATATGGGCCAGGCTTCATGTTAACATTAAAAAGCCAGATATTTATGACTGAGAAATGGCAAATCCTGGTTGGGAGATAATAAAGCAAGGCGCAGAGGCTGTAAGCTACTACTTGTCACTGATTTAGATATGAACTGACCGTGCGACAAACCAAAGAAGCCCTCACAGCCTACCACTTTGTGTTTTTATTTAAAAAAATAGAAGGTCTATAAGATCGATTTCTATGGCCGTCCAGCAATAGTGAAGGAGCGGTTCCCTAAAACATACCGGCACCCGACCCTAGATTCCAGGCTAAGCCAGCGCCGAATGGTTCAAGAGGCTCGATGTTTGAATCGATGCCAGCTGAATGGTATAGACTCACCGACTATATACTTTTTGGACCCAGTCAAGAATCTGTTGTATGAAGAATATGTAGACGGAACCACTGTGAAGGAGACACTATTTTCTGTTGAGAATGTGGCCAAAGACTCTTCGGCCTGTATGTATCGTACAATTACAGAGGAATTTATTCATTTTTGGATAATATTGAGCCCTACTAATATCTGTGGATTTCCTATTCAGGCCAGATGATAGACGGAGTAATGGAACAGATAGGAGCCTCGCTGGCCAAAATGCATGATGCGGATATAATACATGGCGACCTAACAACCTCCAACATGATTCTGCGGCAGTCTTCAGAAAAAGTGGCAAGTAGCTACCACACATACTGAAATATACACCATGCAAAAGCCATGGGCTTCTTGAGGCAAACGTGTTGTGCGAAGATGCTAAGTTTCACTTTTAATTATATTTTGGAAACAGGCATTCATTGATTTTGGCTTGGGATACAGCTCCAGCCTGTTTGAAGATAAGGCAGTCGATCTGTATGTTCTGGATCGTGCGTTCCTCAGCACCCATCCAAATTCAAAACAAATGGTGAGTTACTTCGATCGGCCAAGACACCATGACTCTAAAACAGGACAATAGCTTCACCTACTTTGGACCACAATAAGATTTCCTGATAGACAGGCCAAAGTGAGCTTATTAGGAGCACTGACTCAAATATATACTGTTTTGGCCCGACTATTTGCCACTCAGTAACAATAGTTACTATAAGCTGTGTATTGGTGGCGGACCCTGTGGTCACCATCTCCCTTTATTGGCTTTAACCAAACTAGCTATACCATCACATGGTGGCAGGGCATCGTGCCGTTATCCCCACCATACTAGAACAGCCATACTGCTGTAAACAGCTTGCTAAGCGACATTATTTTTTACCTATAGTTCACACGCGTTTTGGAGACATATAGCAATATCTCCAAAAACGGGGAGCAGGTTATAAAAAGATTTGTTGAAGGTAAGAACCCCCAGAATGATCCAAATGGGCAGAATGAGGGGTTAACTAAGTATGCAGTGTGTAATTGCGGTCCAAGTATGCATTTATATACATGGCAAAGTCACCTCTAAAAGGGTGGTACTAGGATATTCCCTTGGATACCAGCTAATCATCACTGAGCCTCGAGCCAAAAAGTATGGGCTATGGACTGGTTTGCAGGGAATATGTGGGGGTATCTGTATGTTCCCTTTGGTGGAGAACTTGTCACATGCAAGGCAGTGATTTCCTATTAATAGTCTGCATTATGGCTGCATAATCCCGTATTAACTATTCCAACTAATGTATGGATTTTAATTCTGAACGGCAATTAGTGCGCAAGCGAGGCCGAAAACGCGACATGACAGGCTGATGATGTTTACCCCTATGCAGACGGGCATAGCTCATCAGAGTCAAAAACTAGGTTTATACAGCCTAGGGTTTCGTGTTTGGCTAACATCAGAGACCCACAGGCTTTTTTGTTCTGTTTGAAGTGAACCATGTCTCACAAGCTGCTGCCTATCTGCCGATTGCGAACCGTCTTATAATACAAAATTTTCAATACACTTATACTTTGTATGCAACCTTGAATCAATGAGATCATATATTACTATGGTGCTTAATGCAGCCTTCAGGCTGTATCCTGCCTGGCACTCTGAGTGGCCCTCTGCCACCATTTTTAATCACAGCCTATGGCAGCGTATGCCACGCCTTCCCTGAAAACATTGTCATGTTCAGGATAAACAATGCAGATACATGGGTCGTAAATATACCCCATGTTCCTGGCGTTCTGGGAGATGTGTATATTATACATACCTATGTTGCTACTGTTGCTATTTTGTGAGCAGTAACAGCCCTTGGATAAGAAGCTGCAAGTAGACGGGGAGGCAGCTGCAATACCTAAAACTGTTCAAGGGTTGGATTCTATGGAATGGCCCATGTTGAGCTGCTAAATAACATTGCTTTATCGACTTTGAGTCATTACAGTTGGGCAGCAATGTGCTTTTTTGGATAGCCATCCCCATCATTCCGACTGGCCACAGAGAGGCTCTGGGTATCAACACTGAGCAGGCGATACCATCGATCTGCTCTTTGCCCAATGTTCCGACCTTAATACAGCCGATGGGGAGCGCCAGAAGCAAATAAACATCAGTATGCACAGTCATAAGCGAGTCAAGCCCATCTCTGGATTTTTGGGAAAGCACCGAGTTTCTTACTACTAGTCTAATAAGCCCAGGGCCGATCTTTCCTTATTTGCACTGCCTGGTGAGCTTTTTTGAGCATCAGCAGAGAGGACCATATCACGGGAGACTATTAGTAAGGGCAGAGCCCTGGCCACTGGCTGGCAACTAGTGAGCCAGGATCCGCCGCGTTGGATGGCCGCTTTGAATACACTGAAAAGCTTTCTGGATGTGTCGTCATCTGCAATTTAAAGCGGGTGTTACAAATTTTTACGCCATAGTGCGTGTTTCTTTGTGGGCCAAAAGGTACTGGAGGCCCTTGGGCTTGCCTTCCCTTATGCGTCCTTGGGCATCTAGAATCTTGTTCTCACTCGGCACAAGCAATCCCAGCAATTGTACAACTTTATTTAACCAATGTTGGCGGTGTTTGGAAGGCAAACTTGATATTTTCCAACCAGATGTATTTTGTAGGAATGCCCTGCGAATGATGCAGCTTTGAATTTCCTTAAATGATGGCTCCCAGAACACCCGAAATGTCTTATCAGGCTTGAATTTATACTAAATAGGATAAATATACACACGGCAGGATGGTTTTGTGGGGACACGCCAAAATTACAAATAAGAGTATAGACACCAGCCTGGTTATTTTAGGTATACGACAAGCACTGCGTTGTTTTGTGGACTGAGTCCCCATGCATCGCCGGTTGTAATTATAGAGTGGTGGTGTGTTTGCAGGCATCTGGGCTTGCATGACTGGGACAAAAGTGACTCGCCAGCTATTCTTGGCAAAAATAGCAACACGGCGCCGATGGAGCAACACGTCAAACTTCATTTTTCTACCTCTGCTTTGTTCTGAATGCAAACACTGCGCCAACAACAACCATGGCACTTCCAGAGCCAATGTGTCCTTTGGCAGAATGGATCGTTAGGCGGTCGCCTTGGAGCCACAGCTACAAGGCGCCCTTGGATTTATAGGGAATGGCCATTGTTGCTACATCTCAAACTTGGCCTGTGGCTCAAAGGAGACGGGAGGCAAAGCTTGCAACATAATAGGCATCTTAATGACCAAGCAGGAGCAGCCTATGGGCCTTCCCTATGTTTTGGTGTGGTTCAACATTCAGCCACCGCCAGGCCAGATAGAACCTTAAGTGTCTATGTGCGATCCATCCCCAAATAAACCGTATTTTGGATATGTAAATAAGGCATGGAGTATGAATGAAAAACAGAATCATAAAAACAGTGTTTGGTCTGTATTTGTGGGCGCAAAGGTACCTGGAATTACCAAACAAGACCACCACAAGCCAAAGCTCAGCATTCGTGCACGCTGAGGATTTTTATATATCATGGCTGTGTCCGCTAGAGTAAGCCAGAAAGAGAGCAAATCAAAGATGAAGGGTGCTACTACCATTACTGTCTGCCAACTCAAAGGCAAAAGTGCCAAAATAGTAGCGAAATGAAGATGCTACATGAATGTTAACTGCTGTTGCTGTTGATGCAACAACGGCACCAAAGCCTGTTGTTGTGTTTGCAAAAGACAGCTATGAAGGCAATGACGCCGGTTCCGGCTACCCGTGCAACTGGCAATTGCATTGATAGATCGTAGGAGAGTTGGTTGAAAGACAGCCATAGGCGACTCCCACGGCCCCATCTGGTGCGCAGGGAAGGCTTGTGACTAGAAAATAGAGAGAGGCAGTGTTCGATCTCTAAGCTCGCGTACACAAACTGTTGCAGGGTTTGCTTCGGAGAAGCTGGCGTCCTGAATAGAAACACACAAGCCCACGAGGCAGATATCATCTTGTCATCAAGGCTTGCAGGATTCGCGAATGACATGTTGGCGGCAGCAGCAGCTCAGTCGAAACAATCAAGACCAATGCCGCTCGCTTGGCTGGAGAAAACAAAAACATACAGCCTGGTCCCAGACTATGTATGCAGGACTGCTCAGTTTGGAGACTAGTGAGACTTAGTGGGTGGTGCTGGGCCCACACACATATGGTTTGAGTGAGGAGCAGTGGAGGCCAACAGTGGGCGACCAGGACTGAGGAGGCATCTGAGCGGTTGGTTTTTGGCTCGCAATGCAGTACTCGATATACTGCCTGAACGAGTCCAAACTGGCTAATGCTGCAGTCGCCTAGTGTTTGTATATTTTCAAAACCATGTCCTCAGGAGTGCGCAAATTCTGTTGAGGCCCATGGCTTTTATTTACCATCTTGCCTTTATAAGAGCCCTTTGGCCACCTTTGCCATCCCCTCCATTAGACGGCCCTCCTTTCTTCTATTCACTACAGCCTTCTTTCTGCTCCAGCTTTCCTTTTTCATTGCCATTTGCTTTGCCTTGGCCTGCACTCTATTTATCCTACCAACTATATCCATTGCCGGGCCCTTTCTTTGCTTTCTATTTCTTTAACTTGCTTAACGGCACCATCACTGACCCCGTATATAAATATATACTGACTAGGCTGGACTCTGGTTGACTGGTATCCTTACTCGTCTTGCCGTCTTCCCTTGTTATATATATATATTTTTCTTCTGTTGTCTTGCATTTTCATAGCATTTTATTTATATTAACCAGCCCTCGAGCTACTCTAGCATAATATCACCATATCATACATACATACTACTCACATATCACCCCAAACATCACCTACTACTATACCACTGCATACCCCTTGCCTATACACCATATATACTTATTGTTAAACCTGCCATATCCATTGTGATTTCTTACTTGAACCCTGTAATTGCACGATTTCACAATGAACATTACCTCAAAGAAGATTTCCTCGCCAAACATGTTCAACACTGCCAGTCCAAAGTCTCTCCTGTGTGGATCCGGACCAAACAGCGGAAACCCATTTTGCTCAGACCGCCTTGTGGCCCTAAAGTTTTCTACCAAAGAGTCTCGCATCCCTGACAATGCCCCCTCGGCTTCCCCAATATCTAACCTGACCAAAGACATCAACTCCAGCCTTCACCTTGAGTCCAGTCCCAGCTCCCCAGACCACCATGCGCCCTTGCTTAGGATGCTCGACCAGAGTTTGGGGTCCCACACCCCCCGCCTGTTCAAACGCAAATACGATTTTGATCTGTCGGTCGAGGATGTCTCTCCTGGAATGATGCTCCAGGCTAACAACTCGCCTAGTGCAATGATATCTTCCCAGCGCAGTGCTAATAGCAGGCCCATTCGAAATGCCAGCGGGCTCACAAAGTCATCGGGGCTTGCTCAGCCCGAGGACATGTTCATGGGAGGCTATTCTTCGTTTGGTGCTGGCTCCAATAGCATAGCGGACGATGAGAACACATCATTTGACGAAAACGATTCCTTTACGTGGTATCGTTCGAGTGACTCCGCACGCAGCCATCACCACCGTCGCCAGCACAGCCTCACTTTGACCCTTGATTCAGACGACTCCACCTCGAGGGTTAGCAGTTTCGAAAAGAACGCATATCCACAGATGCTTGACTTCAACTCGACCCCAACCGCACCAATGAAGCGCGCAAGGAGCCAAAGCTCGGCCTTCCTTCCCATTGAACATGCCCCAAAGCCCATTGTTGCTTCCGTAACCATGCCGATACCTTCGGTTTCCAACCCGCCTACCCAAATATCAGCATGTCCCATTGGGTCTCCACGCTCACCAGAATGTGGTGTCCTTCCCTGTCACTCTGCCACCACCGATTCTATCAAGCGTATTGACGCATCCACTCTTGCTGATATGCTTTCAGGAAAATACCAAGACAAATACGATGAGCACATTGTCATAGACTGTCGCTTCCCATATGAGTACCAGGGCGGCCATATCAAAGGCGCTGCTAATGCACCCACCATAGAGGCGTTGGAAAAGCTTCTTCTTGAGCGTCCTATCTGTGATAAAAAGCTGGTCATCGTCCTCCACTGCGAGTACTCCATCCAGAGAGCCCCAACTATGGCTTCGCATCTCCGTCGTTGTGATCGCGAGCTTAATACCCACCGCTATCCCCAGTTGCATTACCCAGAAGTCTATGTGCTAAAGGGCGGCTATAGAAACTTCTTCACCACCAGAAAGGATCTATGCTACCCCCAAAACTATGTCGAAATGAACGACTCTGCATTTACCGAAGACTGTCGCCAACGCATGGCCAATTTCAACAAGCAGTTCAAGCGTGCAAAGTCTGTCAATGACGCATCTATTCGCTCATTTGGCTGTAGCCCAGTAGCAATGGGCCGTAATGGCTCGTCCTTTGCCGCGCGCCCTGCTTCCAAGCTAGCCCGTACCAAAAGTGTTAGACCAACCAAAATTCCCCAGCTTGCTTTTCCGCCACCCTCTTTTGGAGCCATGGGCAACAGCACCTCGGGACGAACATTTGGTGCTAACCGTCAGTCATCGCGCCCCTCTTCATTCCGCATGTTCCCCTGAGTGATTCTCATGGTCGTCAACCCCATACAAACTGATACCTCGTCTCTAATATTATATACTAGACACTTACACCTCCCCGCCTAATGTTATCAATCTATGATCTATTGACCATAGTATAATCTCTAATGACCACTATTACTACCCCCTTGTTATTTCTAAGCATCCCCCATGATCATCATATACCTCATACGTTTATCCATATATATATTATTGCTATCGTCTAGTCTAAATAGTATAAATGTCTATTATTTGTAACCATCTTAGTGTTGTATGTTTACTTTATTTTTTTACTATTAATCGTCACATGTATCGATTGTTTATTATGAAAAATATCAAACCTTATAATCATAGCCAAAGAGATTGACAAACAGGTCATAGTCTGGATTGTTGTTTATTTTTGTCTTTGTGGCAAATTACTTTGAGTCTTGGAATATTTATCGTTACACGAAAATCATGCAAGGCAATTGGGTAAACATTGAGCAAAGCCACAGATATCTTTGATCGATACCATTGTCAATGTATTGGATAAGAGGGTGGTCTATGGTCTTGACAGAGTGTGCAGCTACATTGTGGGCGGCACAGGTGGTTAAGATGTCAAGGTGGGGCGAAGTTGATAAATACATCGGCATGTAAATACATTGTTTCTAGCAACAATTTGAATGGGAATGAGAAGTCCAATAGGCAGAGTAGTCTCCTCTAAAATGGTACCATGATAATCTCTTGGATGTTAGCCAAACGTCAAGTTCTCCACCAAAAGGGAACAGACAGATATCCTCACACATTCCCTGCAAATCAGCCCATAGCCCATATATTTTAGCTGGAGTTTCAGTGGCGATTGGCTGGTTTCCAGGGGAGGATCCTAGTACCACCCTTTTAGAGGAGACTACTCTGCCAAATACTAGTAGGACTGCTGCTAGAATGTATATGGCGTATGGGGTGATTTTGAAGTGAATCTATGGGGGCACCACGACCTTGTTTCCTTTTGGTGGAAAGCCTGGCAGCACTAATTTTTTTCTGGCCAGATATAACGTGGGCAATAAAGGTTGAAAAGTATTAGGGTAGTACATAAATCACGCCAACAATCGACTGTTGTAGTGCGAAGATTGTTATAGAACCAGATTATGCAATACATTACCAACATTTTTGAAGACCAGTGTGGTTCAGACAGATATTGTCTTTTGGCATTGCCATATGATTAAGCCAATAGATGGCAAAAATAGAAAACAACACAAATGCTTTTATAATATAGATTTGCTCATTGTTGATTTTAACCATAGAAGGGGGAGGCCACGCCAGAACTTGAGCCCAACCACACTGAAGTGGGCACCAATGTATGCAGTAATAGTTACTTTGGTGACAATGGCAGCGGGTTTCCGCCTAGAAATCGAATCAGACCATCTATGCTTAAACTGTGCTGGTTATGTATTTGTTGTTGTTGTTGTTGCACATGTGAACATATTGTATGAAGAAACAGCAAGCTTGTTTTTTACTTGACAACAATTGGACCAAAACCAGCGATAGGGGGTATTAAGACAGAGACACAATTAAGTTAAATATATATAGATTTGCAAAATAAATTTATGATAAAGAATTGATGGTGAGCCGCCAAACAGACAATTTTCTAGGTTATACAGAGATATTGAGGCATAGATGTATGGTTGGAGAGATCAGTCGATGCACAGTCATACTATGCATGTCACTCAGCGCCCAAGACCAAAAAGCCCCCATTGATGAATCTGTACTTCCAAGATTGCTCTTTAAGCAGCTTGTTGATAGATGGATAAAGGGTAGGTGCCCTTGGTCCCGAATGGTTGCCATAACCGGTGATTATCTTGAGCGGCGATATGGAGGCGTTGTCTTGCGATGTTTGCACATACGAGGAGGGCATGGCGGGAGTTGGTGGTGGTTATTGGGTATGAGGAGGGTTAAATTCAGACAAGTACAGGCGTTATTTTCTCGATTTAGAAATTCAATACAGCTGGCTGTTTCAAGGCCAGATATTGCCAGCACAAGCTGGGAACAATCAAATTTGAAAATGCTTGAATAAAGAGCTGCACCATACCTTTGTTGATGACTTCCCTTGCGTACCATGTGCTTAGCTCTTCAGACGCTATTGCGATCGCCTCGGCTCGAGTCAAGTAGTGCAGGTCAAGTAAGTTGGGATCCTGCGATTGCCTCCTAACAAATGCATATTTCATTCCAAGAACAAACACAACAGCCCGATTTAAAATGAAAAGAGGTTGTGTAGAGCACTTCAGTATACCAAGGGATTTGCGGCGGATGAACATTCCAATTCGCTTACCTGGCCTTATCGATGTAGGCACGGGCTGCCCGCATATTCCACAGCTTGGCCTCATCATTAATCTTGTGGCCCTGTTTGATGGCAAGAGATGTGCGATTTATTTATACAGCATGTGCGTGCAAATACAGATGAGTGATTATTTTTGAAGGGCCAAGTTTTACTAGTAGACCAGTTTTAACTTGCATACTAGTTATCATATATTTTCATTGTTAATACTAGTTTAGCCCTTCAAAAATAACTACCCAGATGTCATACATTGCCAAGCCATTTATGCAGACTGGCTGATTGCCTACCTCCAATGCATAGTAACTCGCAATGCCGCTGCTCCCGCCTTTATTGTGCCTTTTCTGGAATGATGTCGCTGCCTTCTTGTACATCTCGTTGCGCCTTTTGTTGAGCTCTTCTGCGACTTGGCGACAATGCTCTGGGCTGTATGCAGATTCAGCGCCAGTCTCTTTTGTGTTTATAGACCGGGCGTATCGGTTTGGATCTTTAAATCCAATGGTGGTGGATTTCCAAACTTCCCTTTCCAATGCGGTTGTTTTGGCCTTTCCTTTTGGGCTGTGGCTTAAAAATGGTTTGTCGCCTTGCCTAAAGGCCTGTTCGCCAGAGAGCACATCCACAACCTCCTCAAGCACACCACTCTTTGTGTGGTATAGGGACACCAGCCTATCTATGCTGGTATCCGGGAACATTTCCATGATTTCTTTGATGCCGTTGTCCTCGTACTCCCATTGATTTTTGTGTGCTCTTTTCTGAGCTTGGTCATGCCGTTTGCTCATAAAATCCCTATCGCGACTGCGGCCCAACTTTTTTGAGTTTTTGGGTTTGGCCCTTGCATGGGCATTATTCATACCATACTTTGCACTCACTGCCTCCATCGATGGGTCTGTGTTTATCCATCGCCTCGCAGTGTATATGGCGTTTTCACTGGTGCCAAAGTCAGAGTAAAAGTCATCCAGCACTGTTTCAATAAGAGCTGGTATTATGTTTGCATCTATCTTCTTTTGGCCTTGAACCTGCTGTTCTAACCTCTGCTCCACAAATGATGGTGGGCATTCTGGAAGACACTGGCATAATAAATTAACCAGGTCTCTTCGAGATACTGTGTCTTTCAGGTCGATCATCGCATCTTGGTCTGACATCAACGATTCTGTGTCATCACCAAATCCGCCATTGAGTATTGCTTCTGGCCGAATTCCACGGTCTTGTGATTCACATCTGTCTATTATACTGTTGTGCGCAAGATTTTGGAGCACTTGATCTGCTTTTTCTGGGTGATCGTTGTAATCTCCCCAAATAACTTCAATAAGCGATTCCTCTAGCAATCCTTTATATCTTTCCTACGAGACGTGTCAATTATCAAGTGCTTAGCTCCAGTGCCATTGGTCGGGTCTATCAACAAATCATCTATCACTTCCTGTTAGTGTTTCTTCAATTAACCAACCTTCAGGACATCAGCGTTGATGTCTCCCATTTTTATCCAGAAAACCTTTTCGATTTATCAGCCAAGCCTCATATATACTATTATTATTGCAAATTAAACCAGGATTCAATTGCATTTAGCCACTTGCCGCCAAATACCGCAATACTATTGCCACATGTCTAATTAAAAGGATTACCTTGATTCCCTTCAATATTAATGTTTTGTAATGCATATAATGTATTCCTGCAGTAGTCTATTTTCAGCTATGGTCATCCGAGTTATGGTTTTTGGATTTTTAGTTTTTACAAACACACTATACAGCTCAGTATTTAAGTATTCTAGAGGAGCAAACAATTATCTGATCGCATGTGTAACTTTGTCAGTAAGTCATCTGAGCTTCAAATTAGGGTTGAGCCCAGCTTTTATTGTCACTCAAGACCCACGCTTTATGTTTTTAACCGCTGATGGATTTATAGATTTTGGCCAAATCACAAGCCATTTCATATGTAGCTCTTGAGGGCTGTTCCCCCCTCAAAACCTTGTGAATCTTAACCAAATTATCATCTAGGATAATATGTGCTATAATTTTGGAAGCGTGCCTTATTGCGGCCAACGATTAAAGGGGGGGGGGGACCACAGTCAGACAAGCGATCACCATCTGGTAAGTTCTCCATCAAAAAGAAGCAGATTGGTACCCTCGTATATTTCCTGCAAATCGGCCCATAAGCAGTCATACGCTTTGGCTGGAGTCTGACAGATTATTGGCCATTATCCAGGGTATTTTTCTGGTACACGTTTAAAGGAGATTCTGGCATTTATTAGCAGATTGTCACCCTTCAAAAATAGTCACCCATATGCCAGCGTATTAATCAATGATAATATAGGCTGGCCAACATGCAAGATAAAAATGACCTACTAGTAAAAATTAGCCCTTCAAAAATAATGGTCTATATTTTTCCGCATGTGTTATATTATTTGAAAAGCGTGCTTGTGCATGGATGTCGTCCATTCCAGTTCACTCCCACTCTATTGGTATCTAGACTTTGGTTGGATTTATTTGGCCATGAGTAGTGGTGGGTTGTTTAAACTTATCAATCCAGGTGTCTGGGAATTGCATGCTGAAGGGTGGGCCAGGGGCTGGGTCAAATGTACACTGACACATGGTCCTATGAAACCCTTCAATAAATTGACTTTTCTTTGGGAGGGGCATTGAGTAAGTTCTAGCCAATCAGAGCCTTGCTAGGAAATCGCCTAACCCATTTGACCAAAAATGTTGTTGCTGCCCAAAAAGTATAAATTGCCAGCAACTTTTCGTATCAGGCAAACCAGCCTTTCTTCCTTTCTTTTTCTCTCTTTTGTTTTATTGAGTACTAATATTTCTTATTGGGACCCCGGTCCTACCGACATACTCCTAGTCCATACATCGATTTGCTTTCTTCTTACTATCTTCTCCGAACTGTCTCTTTGTCGTACTGTCGCTCCTATGTTTAAATGCATAACGCCTGCGTGTCAAGTAATGATCTCATCGTCGTCTCCAGCCCATGATAGCTTCAGACGGTTAGAAAATAGTCAAAAGCACCACAAGTGTACCGAAAATTTACCTGCAAAAACCTCGCTGTCATCCTCTAGCAATGTAACTTCTGAAAATAGACCGCCCGTCCTGCCAGCTTCCATATGGAGGGGTAAAGTCATTATTGATAATGGTCTAGCAACCTCCATCAATGTCATGAAGCTATCTACACACAACACTCCACCTGATATAAACTGGGCCAAACTATTTCCAGGCAAAATAATCGCGAAGGGAACATGTGACTATAATCGAACACTTGACTATATGCTGGACGTATATTATGAGGCATGCTTTGACATCGCGGGTTTCACACTAGATTTTGATAAAACCAGCGGTGCATCTTTTTCTGAATACCAGCATGTGGTATCCTTTTTACATGATCGAAAGAAGGTCGTTACTATTGATGTTCCAGATTCATACGGAATAAAGAATTTTTTCATCTTTCCGCAGCAGGCTAACACACCTTGGCAGGAGTTTTTTGAAATCATGCAACCTGAAGATCCTAGAGTGTGCGGTGCCAGGGCTAGCAGGCCATTGTTATTTGGATTTATTGCCTTCAGAAACCGAAAATCTAACAGACATTCGGGCCCAGGGAAAAAAGCTCGTCCACCATCTCCAATGCATAGCGTTAACAACAAAAATAGTGACAAAGCTGGCGACGATGACCAGGTATCAGAACTGCCTGTAGACGATTCTACAATTTCAGACAAGGGCAAAAAGAGGGTGCATTGGAGCAATGTTTTAACTAGGAGCTGTAGGATACCCGACTGGTATTTTACAGCGACTGGAAAAACTAGGTGCATTGAATCTGACGATGATGAATCTGATGATGAACCGAAGTCATCACCCAGTAATACCACTGGTGATGATGTCAGCGTATCAATGTCATCTGTTGAAAGAGGGCTCAAATCGGCATTGGCAATTGCTAGTGACGATGTTGAAGACTCATGCACAGATCACACCTCTACTTCTGCTACGCCTGT
This sequence comes from Mycoemilia scoparia, assembly GCA_027575805.1. NCBI lineage: Eukaryota > Fungi > Kickxellomycota > Kickxellomycetes > Kickxellales > Kickxellaceae > Mycoemilia > Mycoemilia scoparia. The sequence continues at coordinate 102,414 of JANBPU010000023.1, read as the reverse complement.
ACATGATGCTTTGGTAAATTCCAAGCCACTCTTGTGCAAGGTTCAGTCAGTGCCTGTTTTGGAAAACGTTCAACCTGAGAATGGCAGTAAAGTGGTTCCATCTTTTGAAAAAAGGCCGCTTGAGGAGCAGCTAAATCAAAGAGACATCAACCAGGCCCAAGCCCTAGATATTATAATGGACTCGTTTGTTTCTGAGTCGGGCTGTGCCAAACACTTTCCTGACATGGACCAATTGGTCACGTTGTCACCTCAGCACCTGACCATTCTTGATACAATTGTAAAATTTTTCCCACCTATAGACATCCCCAAATTTTTGTCCAAAGTAAGACCTCATTTGCTTACCAAATTGCTTGAGCACAGCAAAGCTATCCACAGATCTCTCTATGCTCCACAGAACAATGGCCAGAGCTGCGCCAAAAAGGTGGCTGTCACTGAGCCAACCAGCGAATATCCAATCAATGCCCAGAGACCAAGCCCAATAGAATCCAAGATTTCCCCTAAACCTAAGGAACCAAAACCACTACCTCTAAATGAATTACAGGCCCCCAAAACTCCCATACCAGCCCCCCAAAATCTCAGTCAGGGTGATAAACAGCACAAAGTCATTCTGTCATCCAAAACTAATCAGCACAAAAAAACACCATCACTACCAGAAAAAAGAAAAACAGACCTGCCAGCCAGAGTCTCAGGGTCTAAAAAAAGAAGACTTTCTTCAGTTTCAGCAAAGGTACCTGCTTGGGCCCAGCATGTTGAAAGCTTTGTAGCTAGTTATGCTGAAAAAGACACCACTGAGCCTTTGTAAGATCCATCTAGATCCATACAACACAGAAACTAGCCATCTTCATTCCACCAACTATCTTTATAGTATTGTATTTTTATAATTTATCAAAATGCCACTTGTTACCTTTGATAATTCAATTTATAACAAAATTGCAAAGATTTGCTACAATGTCAAGTGTATGGTATAATATTGATAAATGGCTGTAATGTTGATGCTTTTAAACTTCTATAGAAGATTTGCATATCACAGGATTTCCTCTAAAAGGAACAACCCTGTACCCACATACATTCCCTGCAAATCAGCCCATAACAAATATGCTTTGGTTGGAGCCTGTCAGATTATTGTCTATTATACAGTGTATTATTCTGTTGCATTTTTAAAGGAGGTTCTGCCATTTGGCTGGGGCTGCATCTTTAATCATTGTCCACCAAAAGGTACCCTTCAAAAATCATGATCCATATGGTGAAATTTCACTAGTGATCTATTAAATGGCAGGTTCTTCATCAAAAGGAAACATATTGATACTCAAATACATTCCCTGGAAATCTGCTCACAAGCTATACATTTTAGCAAGAGTTTGACAAGTTATTGGCTATTATCCAGGGTATCCTTCTGGTACACCTTCAAAGGAGATTCTGTCAAATGTATGGCAGGCAGAAATAAACCCTCAGATTTTGGCCCAACCATGAGCTTTTTCATGTGCAATTCCTGGGGGAGGGGGGCACAGTTTGCCCAAAGCCTTGTGAACTCTGACCATATAAATCTGATTTCTTTAATCAATGATTTTCTTATTACTGCTTTATTAGATGTAGTGATCCAATTGTTTTTGAGTAAACACAATGATATGTGTGACACTGAAGGATATCACACCAATAAATAAATACCAAAAGTACCTTATTAGAGTTTTATTTATGAAAATAAAAAATAAAAATATTTATGAGAATAAAAAGATGATGAATTATATTTAAGCTAGTAAAGTAATTACTCATAAGAGTAAATAGAAAAGACAGTAGCTGGCACATGTTTTATTAGCTAATTAGTTAAAAGTAAACAAGATATATGGGCAATAATTTTTGAAGGGCTACTGATTTTTACTAGTAGGTCAGTTTCAACCTGTATATTGTCCAGTCAATATTATCATTGGCCAACATATCATCATGCACTATCTGCATTTAGCCTTTCAAAGTTTACTATTAATATGGGCAATAATTTTTGAAGGGTAAAAGTTTACTAGTAAAACTGGACATCCATTTAGCTGTGATAGCCCCTATAATCAGTGGTCACCAAAATTCACCCTTCAAAAATTATGATCCATATATTAACGTTATATAAAAAACATTGCTTAGTTTTATCATCTTCCATGATTAATTGCACACAGAACTATTTCCCTTCAATATTTACCTATCCAGTTTAATTGACAGAATATATAGATGGTGCGATCTCCTCTAAAATGTTACTAGATTAATTTCTGGAGTACTAGCCATATCGGTACTATACTATGTTAATTAGAGCTGTGGATACTATTAAATAAAATCTTCCTAGATAACCTGTTATTATTGTTTAGATATAACTGTGAACCTATTTCATTTGTTATTAGACAAAATCTATTAGAAAATGAAACTCAGTAAAAGTAAACTATATTAGGCCCTGACGCTTAAGATCCTCATAGGTTTTTTTGTTAAACACATTGCCTTCATTATCCTCAAACTCTTCGAAAGTTTCTGGATTGGCTACTGCGCTGCTAAGCATAGAGGACTGCTGTTTTACCTTTTCCCACACTATATTAATATACATTAAATATGTTTGGTTAATATCAATATAAATGACAAATAAACCACAATAAGCTTAAGATGATGTGCATGGCCTACATTTGATTGCATCGTCTATTTTGGTGATGTCATGGAATTGTCTTGTATTTGTAATACCAAGGCGGCGCATGTTACTTGCATGTCGTGCTTCCTGGAAGTGGCGGTCGAATGCTTTTCTTCCTTTGTATATATAGTTTCCGCAGATTTCACATGGATATTCAACACCAAGTCCATGTAGCTTGTAAAGCCAGTATGGGATGGGTTTGCCATCCCAGCCCAAAGGAAGTTTAAGTGGGTTGTAGATATGTTCTTCATCGTCCTCATCAGAGTCTGGGATCTCAATATTTTCTTCCTGCATTTCTTGCTAAGTGTGCAAAGTGGTATAAAATTGGGTTAAAGTTGTTTATATTAAGGTAGAATGATATATATATATATATATATATAGGTTATTGCTTACATCGCGCTCATTTCCAGTTAATGCCTGTTTTCTTTCTACATTTTCGTGAGTGTTTTGTATTGTCTTTTTCAGTACCTGTATATACTCTCTTATAATATACTCTAGTCTGGCAATATTTTCATGTTTGTGTGGTAGGTCTGCTTTTTGATTTCCAGGGTTATCAGCCGTACTCAATACTTTGGTTGCTGCTTTCTTATGCTTTCGACCACCAAGGTGGTTTTTAAAAGTGGATTCAGTTTGGAACAGCTTGTTACCTAGATGGGTTATTCAAAGGTATTATATTTCATTAATCCAAGTTGTTGTGAACTGAAATTAGAGTCAATCGTTCATCTAACTCAAATCATATACTTACACGGTGTGCAGAATAAATCATTGCTTTTTTCTTGCTGCTGATTCAAATCCCAGCCCTTTGCCTTCCCACTCTTCCAGTCTTTTTCAAACTTTTGTATTGATTTTTGTTGAATTTCTTGGATATCGAGTAGGGGATTGGATCTTTTGAAAAACCCTTCTAGATAATCTCGGAGGTTTTCAAGGTACCTAAAAATTTATAAACAATTGTTTAGAAAACATGCGTTTGATTTGCATATATAGGTAGTGATATTCGAAGGGATTACTTGCTCTAAATAGTTTGCATTCTTGTTGGCTTGAGGGTATCTTTCAAATGCACCAAATTGTTTCAAGTAGTCAATGTAGGATAGCTTAGATGCACCCTTGAGATTTAGGTAGATAGTGTGTTGGACATTAAGATCTAGATAACGACCCAACACTTCTTCGCCAGAAAACATTGCCTCCAACTGCTCATAGTCCTGTTCAGTAGCGAACGATAGCTTCAAAGATTCATCGGGCTTATTATCTTTGTCCTTATCATCAATTTTATGGCGGCCATTTTCAGAAGTGTCAATTCTTTTATACTTCAAATACTCAAGCTCCATAGGTTCGGCTACAAGGAATGGATTTTGTTTATGATGGTGCTTTATATCGTCCAGTCTGGAGTAAAACTCCTTGAATGCACTATTGCCAGACATATCAGTGAGCTCCTTTTTGCGCTTTTCCGATTCATCATTGTAAACTTCAAGCTGAGTTTTGCTCAGTTTCTGGATTTGGTCAACAAAGTGGCTGATTTTCTGTTCGCGTAGGAGATTATCCTTGTGGGTTAATACTGGTTGCAGGTATAAATCGACCGAAGCCTGCTGCAGCCGTTCAATCTCTTCAAAAGCAATTCGTTGCTGTTCAATTATGCTTTCCATGTTTGATGGTAGATGATTGGTATAAGTATATGATGAATGAGATTTATTAATCTGGAAAAAATAAAAGCTGGGCGCCATAGTTTCAGTAGCGGCGTTAATATTATGGGTAGCCCATAACCAGAGATACCCATTTCTTGATGGCTATAGATTCGATCTCTATTGGAATATGAGGTTAAAGCATTGCACGCATGCTTTTTATGCTAAGGGGTCTATTCATTTAATTCCATTGGTAATTATCGCGATGGACAGCCTGTGAGTCTACAATACAATTCACTTTTTGAATACTGATAACCAGCCATTAAATATAAGCAGGTGCTTTATAAAAACTAGGACCAGCGAATGGAGTGCAAGGCAAAAACATTGGATAAAGTCTATCGAAGGTGATAAGGCATATGGTTAGTTGAGGGTGTCTATATATTATATATATATATATATATGGTTTTAAAGTGCACACATACGGATCAGGGCTGATAGTAGTGACAATTTTATATACTAGGCAAACTGGCCCAAGGGGTTGGAGAATGTAAGATGTCCTTTTGAGATTATTAATAGAAAGACGGCAATGGCTTGGTGTTTTGTTTCTGATATTGAAGCCTATATACTATAGTTCGCATAATACTACACAAAATGTATGACCATCTACGAGAATCTATGGAAGCTGTGAATGAAAAAGTAAGTTGATGAGAATGCATAAATATACCAAGAACTCAAATCATATCAATGTATTAAGAATAATGATGGAAAATTATAGGAGTTGATCTTCCATTTTGAAAAGGAATTCCAATTAAAGGTTAGTTTGATTTATGAAAAAGAAGCAATGGAATATATTATTTTGCGACCAGACAATACTGACATGAATATACATGGATTTATACAGGAGTTATTGTCAAAAATCTTGGCCAAAGATAATTTGGATAAATCGCAAATGGATCTTTGTGTAGCTTTGTGGAAGCTGCAGCCGTATGCTAGCGTGGTTTTGGACCAACAAGAGAAATAGTCGTTGTTTTAAATGTATACACTTGCACAATAAATAGCCCATTTTTTCATGAAAAGATGCCTTTGAATAAAGAGCTAGAGAGGAGTATAATTTTGATCAAGGATCAGGCGATTTGAAAATTAAGGCCAATTTGGTTGGTATCTATAGGCAAGTTTTCAAAAGGACAAGAAAACAAAGATATGGGAAATGACAGGCAACTTGACTTTCATTTTTTGATTTAGCACCATATAGTTTTCAGAAACAAGACACATTGATAATAATAGAGAAGGAAATGCAGTGCGTTAGGACATATTTTAAAAGAGCTCCTCAGGGATTCAGTTTCTTCAGAACCTTCCATCACACAGCACTTCAACAACAAAATGCAGAAGGGGAGGCAGCAATCATGAAGTCAAAAACAGCAATTTCCAAGGCCAAGAAAGACCTCAACAATTTGCTCAATCCAATTAAAATGGCAGGTAAGCAATTCGCAGCATAAATTCAAGAATAATTAAGCCATAAATTGCCAGGAAAAAATAAGGACATGAACAGAAATAATGCCTAATACTATGGTTTAAATACAATAGTGAGACCGGGCCCAAATAATGTCCAGTATATGAACAAGTTCCAGGCCAAAGAGGTTTATAAGCCCCGGGATCTTAACGAGGGGAACCAAAAGACGCAGGAAAGTCTATTCGGAGAAAAAAGGTCTATTGATCCTTTCAAAAGGCTGGGAATAAACCCATTGCATGAATACAAAAACTCGAGGATTTTGTCTGAATACGTGACAGAGATGGGACGCATCAAGCCCAAGTACATGACAAAGCTTAGCGCAAAATCACAGAGAAAGGTCGCCAAGGCCATCAGGAGAGCCCGTGCCTTTGGTAAGTACTCAAATCTGTTTATCCCTTCAAATCGTACCTAGTGCAGCATTTTGCACTATTACTAAAACTATATATGTATGGGTTTTCAAATGGTTAGGTATCATGCCTTTCACATACAGGCCAAAGAAGGTACTAAACATGGAGGGGGCTTTTGATGCCTATGTTAAATAGTGGATCAATCGTATTATTTTTCAGAATAAAAAGCATCACCACATTAGATTAAGATGCCAACGATGCATGTTTCAATCAAATGACAAAAGCTATGTAGCTTCGAATTATATAACTTCATTTCCAAAATCTTGATACAACATTGCGAAAAAGTAGTCAGCATACAAGCAAATATACAAATATGCTATTAGTTATACTATAGTAAATTTACTAATGTGTTAGTATGAGGTTATTAGTATGGACTGAGGTATGTTGGGGCATTGCTGGCAGGATATGCCTGCTGCTGGGATCCATGGGGGTGTACTGGCTGGGTTTGGTAAACCGAGGTACTGGCCTGGGTCGGTGGTGCCTGGTTGCTGTATTGGGGCTGTGCTGGGTGCAGTGGCGGCTGCTGTTGTGGCGGTGGTTGTTGAGGAATGTGGGGTGCAGACGAATATGGTTGGTATGCTTGTCCTTGTGGCATATATTGGTGTTGCTGAGGATAGGGTGGCTGCTGGGCAGGAGGATGTGGCTGATACGTCTGTGGTGGTGGTTGTTGTTGCTGGTTAATGTATGGGTCAGACCCGTAGACTAAATGACAATAAAAGATACAGTGTTATGGATTAAGATTAGAATAACAGGTAAAGGCAGCAGTCCACATGCTCAGGAATGCATCAATAAGCGTCTTTCCAGAAACGAGGTTTTTGGCATCTAAAATGTATCTAGAAAGTTTTTCTCAACTTACGATGTGGTGGTGGCGGTTGCTGGCCGGGATTGAATGATGGGTTCATTAGGCCGTCGTATGTCTGATTTGCAAAAGATATCTGCCGGTTGATTTCCTCAAGCTTTTCCTTCTTGCGAGCATACTCCTCTATCAGGCTGACGATCTTTGGACGGAGCGATAGAGTGGAGCTATACAGGGACTATGAATGAGTGCGCGTTGGGTTAGGCCGCTGCTTGTAAACATTAAGCATATATTTTAATAGAATTGTGCAGTGGTTTTTATAGATAAATACCTGGATTTCCTCGTTTTCAGAAAGGTTTTCGCGCCTTGGATCTATTCTGCTGAGCTTTCTAAGCAGGATCTCAATGTTTTCTGCTTCGCTGAATACCTGTGATTCAATATCGGTCCTTTTAGCCGTGCTGGCTTTGGAGCCATCAACAAGCTGAACGAAATTTGCAGGGAAGATTCCTGTGTGTCCACGTAGCTCCCCTTTCCACCAGTCGCGGAACTTTTGGTCAAGTACAGTGATCACATCGTCTTTGTAAAAGCCCAGTTCTCCGGACTCTGTGGCCTTGAAATCGTAAAGCGCTTTGACCTTTAGTTTCTTTTGAGAAAGCGTAGCCTTTCTCTCTGCGGATGACGAGGCGCCAGATTGTGAATTCTCAGATTGACGCTTGATCTCTTGGCGGATATGGTTGCTTTTCTAAAATGCAATTGCAGAACATGAGTCTGAATATCCGGTACTAGTCTTGCAAATAATAGATGTAAATACACAAAGCTTACCTGGTTTGACTTGCTCTGGTAGTCAGAAAGGGATAGGGCCAAGGCCAGCTGCAATTCTTCTTCCTCTTTTTCAAGATCACGCTCAGACTATCCAAAAAAGGATGTGGTGTTAGGGCCATGCGGATGTATATAACAATGGAACAAGGTATTGGGATATTGTGCGTGCATCTGTTTACATACCCTTGGGATCTTTTCTGGTTTCTGAGGCGAAGGGAAGCGCATTCCTATAATTGTCAGCATAGTAAGAAAGCAGTTTTAGGCCTGTCATTTATAGTTATGAATTACAGCATGACGCCATTGGCAGATAAAGCCTACCTTCACTACGTAGTTTGAGGTATGTCTCCTCCATCAAACTAAGGTTTGAGTCCTGGCGGAAGTCGAATGCCCACTGCTGGATGTTGCCAAGTATGCGCTTTTTCACTTCGCTGTGTGTGTTCTGTATAATTAAAAATATATACATTGTCAGTCATATGGATCGCTGTTTTTGAAGGGCTGGGTTTTGCTAGTAGGCCAGTTTCATCGTGCATATTGGCCAGCCTAAGTTATCATCAATTGACACACTGCCATACATAGCGTGCATTTAGCCCTTCAAAGATAATCTCTCATATATTAAAGATTGCAAGCAGAGGCCACATGCCAAGCGTTGCAACGAGATAAAGCATACCTTGTCATTCAAAACCCGTACTAGCGTTGTTGTAAAGGCACGGGATGCTACCTCGGGGTTAGCATACTGGCCACGATTCTTGACTAGGGATTCAACCAGCTGGCAGAAGCAACAGAATGGTTGTTAGTAAGGATAAGATACAATGTGGGAATTGGTATATGCATATATACATGTGTAGGCAAACATACCGAAAGGGTGTATAGGAGCACATTGGCATTGCGGTGCATCATGCGTTTATTGATGGCCTTGAAGAACTCGCTGGCTCTATTAGTCATTTAAAACATAGTATGTGTCGTAGCCTACTTTCTATTTGAATTTGTGGAGGCTAAAAGGGTAGACAGACAGCTTACTCTTCGGCAGAGGTTATGCGATCACTTATGTTTATAATCAACTCCCAGTTTTCGGTGGTGAGCTTCTCATCGGTCGCTTTCTCTATATAATGTGGATAGCAAGAATGCTGCATTTAGTGCCTCGGGCCCTTTAATGAAAGAGTCAGTGCTATAGCTGTATGTAGCTACCGTTGAATGTACCAATGACGTTACTTACTGACCAGCTCCTCGGCGGCGCTTGAAGACCGGAACATATTGAAGGGAACTTTCTGGCTAAATGCAAGGTCAGGCAAGTATATAAAACAGTAGTGTGTTCAAAAATACAATAATAGCTAGAGAAAGGTGTAGAAAGCAGAAATGTCTGGTTGTATAGGAAATAAGTAAGTGCCAAAGAAGAAAGCTGGTGGTGCCAAGAGTTACCAGGCTGTGACAGGCCGACCTGCGAAAGGAGACACCTAACATAGCGAAGCATCGCATATGCACAAACACACACACACAAACATTCAGGCCTTGCCAAGAGAAAATCCGCTTCTCTTTCCAAGCCCTTCCTTTTAGGGCTTTCCATGACTCTCCGTCTAGAATCACGGCTAATCACCAGATCAAATTTTCTGTTGAAGGTTGTCTACACCTAATTTTCCACTGTTCCTTTTTCAATGCAAAATACCACCACTATCATCTTGGTTTTTCCAATCCTTGTCCTTACATTGCTTTGCTTATCAAATATCCCTTCCTGCCCAGCTACCCGGCCCAAAGGTTCTCGCAGTATATATATATATATACATATCCGGTCTATAGATCATGCGCTCATCAATGGTTTCGCTTGCCCGTTCTGCCTGGAAGGGCCCTTACTTTGTGCATTTCCCAAATTTACAAGAGGCGATCCGTTCTGGAACACCTATAAAAACAATGGCTCGCGCTTGCACCATTATGCCCAACATGGTTGGTGGTCGGTTCCTTGTTCACAATGGTAATGGCTACTTGCCCGTAATTGTCACTGAGGAAATGATTGGTCGCAAATTGGGTGAATTCTCCCACACAAGAAAGAAGTTTAGTTATCGCCTAACCAAGAACAAATAAACTCTACAAAAATTGTGGATCGGAAGCATATCCTCCCCATATATATATATATACCAGCTTTTCTTGTAAATTACCACACGCTCGCACAAAAACATATATATTTCACCAATAATAGCTTTTCAATCCAGCATTCAAAAATACCTATTTAATATTTAAATGTTTGGCAAAATCCATGTCCTAACCATGACTGTGAAATTCAATATTAGTTCGGTTTATTGCTTGCAGATGTCTACTAAATGTTATTAATATTAACGCATTCTTGATGATGGCCGCAGTCTTGTGCCTGGTTGCTTGTCTTCTGGTGTTATTTTTGCCATGGATCCCTTTGATCTTAGCTCTCTTGAAGGCAGGGGTTTCTTGGCCGAAGGCGATGCGGCAGTGGAGTTGGGTGCTTTGCGGAATTTTGGGACTGGCGGCTTTAGCTCCATAGGCCTCCTGCCACTGGCATCCGGGCTTCCGTCATGCGAATGTGGGGTATGAGCCGCACATCCTGGTCGAGTACACATTCGTGGTCCTCGAGATTGGCGGATCTCTGTTGGTGTGCGTGTCTGAGGCGGAGAGTGAGGCGATGGTGGCGTGCCTTGCTGGCGGGTATGTGTTGCTCGTGCCCGTTCTGCTGTCTCCAAATGTGGTGCTAATCCGCGTGTAGTGGGTGTACGCTTCATATTTTCTGCTATCGTCGTTTCTCGTAGCTTGTTGGTGATATCTTCAGCCAATGGCTTTGTGGGCCCATTTTCCTGGACATCAGGACTAGCAGCAGCATCTTTATCGCCAGCAATCTTTTTGTTCCATAGTGGTGTGGCATGATCTTGGGGCTCAAGCCCTATGGCTGCGGATGCATTATTTGGTAATGGCGACATCGACTGTCCTGCTGCCATTTGCAGATGCTGTTGCTGGCGCAGCAGTGTGTTCATCTGTGCAGTATATAGCGCCCCAAGGGGCGTGGCCAGCATCATGTCTTGCAGCTTTGAATACAGCTGAGGTGTGGCTTGGTTGATATCGGCATCCTTGAGCCATTGTGGAGTTTCTGGAAGACCATCAAGGAGCTTTCCAGTGGCTGCTCCCGACTTGCGAGTTTCAAACTCATCCCGCTCTTTCTAGATTTTTTAAATTACAAACAAATTTTCGGATCCAAGTGTGTTAGTAGAGCTATGAAAAGATGCACACCAAGCGTAATGGATCGATAGTACTCAAGAAGATCTTACCTTCAATAAGCTGCGCTCATTCCCAAGCTCTATGGCAGCTTCCGTGAATCTCTTTCGCTCTTCTTCCAGCTGTTGTTTTTCTGCATTTAGAGCCTTTCTTTCGGCCTCAAGCTCTTCAAGTGTCATTTCAGATCTAAGCCAGAGAACATAGGAATTCGTGGCCATTTAGTTTCTCTTTCAATTCTGGTGTGAAGATATGTCTGTACATGGTGAAATGAAATGATGCATACTTACATTGAGGTGTTGAATGCGTTGTCTGAGGTTCCTTTGATAAAGTCTGTGGATGACACTATATCTAAAACTCGCTCTTTGCCCTCAAGCTGGGACTTGAGATCGTCTATATAGCAGCATCACAGCCATTTAGTGGACTATAAAGCAAATGTGGGTAGTTATTTATGAAGGGCTAAATCAATATCATCAATGATAATATAGGCTGGCCAGTATGCAGGCTGAAACTACTGGCCTACTGGTAAAAATTAGTAGCCCTTCAAAAATAATCTTACATATGAGTGATTATTTTTGAAAGGCTAAATGCAGATAGTGCATAATGAAGCATTGGTCAATGAAGATATATGGGGATTAGTATGCAAGCTGAAACTGGCCTACTAGTAAAACTTAGTCCTTCAAAAATAACTACCCATATGGCCAGTTTTTCAAATTCATATACCAAAATAAAAAACAAACTCACCAATCTCCTTCTTGAGTCTCTCTATTTCCTCCTCAAGCTCAGATATGATATTGTCGCGAGTCACAATCTCTTCCGGATCTGCCCGGTCATTCATACTGAGTTTTAGCTCTTCGATGTGCTTGGAGAGCATCTCTATCACGGTGAGCGTAGATTTTTCAAGCTTTGCGATTTCTTGTTCATCCATTGATAGCTCGTCTGTATTGCCCCCATCACTGATGTCCAAACTATCCGCCGCAGCGCTTTGTGTTGGGACTAGTTGACGGATGCTTCGTGATAGGTTTCTAACCATTTTCTTATAGTTTTCGAGCTCGGAGAGAATTCTTTTTTCATTGTCCTCGTATTTATTCAAAAGTTCGTTGATCAGCTGTCGTTCCTAGGTCAAGAGTATCGCAGATGTTAGCAATGGCCACTCTTGGCGATCGGTCTATCTGTCTGCACAATTTTGCACAATAGTTCACTAAAATAAACTCTTACTGTGCCGATGTTGCTGGCTGGACTTGATGGCGATGATCTTGCTGGTGGGTTTAGGAGCTCAAAGGAGATTTTGGCATTACGCGACTTTTCTCCAATAGCTTTCTGAATTCTTTCTTTTAGTTTGCTGCATTCTTGGTCACGCTTTTTGATATCATGCTAATGTAGAAATCGAGAGTGCTTTTAGACTTGCATGCCATAATATGTGCAGTAAAGCATTAAAAGGTTCTTTAAGGAATCTTGCCTGAAACTGTATTTTGGTTGATTCGTAGTTTGCTTTGACAGTGCGAAGTTCAGAAAGTGCCTTTTTCTTTTCAGAGTTTAGCTGATTGTTGGCTTTTTGCAGTGATCTAAATGTGATGGTTTGGTGTTGGTAAATCAAGTGTATGAAAACTATAGGAGGACATGTTTGTTAGGGACTTACGCCACTTTCGAATTGAGTTCTGCAGCTTCTCTTTGGGATAGTTCAAGCTGTTTTTTCAATTGTGACTATATGTATATAGGGGCATTTGACGATGTGGATTGTTGATATAATATTTCAGGCCCAGAACTATAAATCAGGTTATAGTATACGCAGGTTTAGGAAAGCATAAGGTTTGTGCTTACAATCTTGAAGTTATTTGCCTCTTCTTCGCCCATGGCTTTACGCATTTCGTCGTCCATGTCTTGGCGGAACTCCGTGTCTTTCTGTAATAGAGTGATCGCAGTCATCCGTTGTTATTCTTGGGCATTGCAGTGGTGCTTGTGGGGCTGGGATGCAAGAAAGTGGGCCTACCTGTTTTTGGACCAAAAGTGCTGAGAGACATTCAACTATTCTTTGGTTATCTTCCAGGTATTCGTCATGCTCGGGGAGTCTCAAAGGTCCTGGAAGACCATAGGAAACAATCTCTCGGTTAAGGAAGTGCAGCATTGCGTGTGGGTCCATTATTTTGGCCTCGGTCCTACGCTTTGCGCTTCCAGAAGAGGTCTGTTCTGCCTGGAAGGAATAGCGGTATGTGGGGGATGGTGTGCGTTTGAACCCGTCAGAAAAATCGCTTAGGTGATCAGGGTGGTCATCGTGAAGTTGATATCTGTCCCACATCATATCTGCGTTTTGGTATTCTACATGGTCAAGCAAAGCAATGTCAAATAATTGATACTAATAGCTTGAGGCACGAATTGCAACAGAACTGAATTAAGTTGCTTCAACTTTTGGCAAATTGTCAGAGAGCTGGTATATTTACTACATACTGTGTTGCAATTTATGTCCAAGGGTGATGAATTGTGGGAATGCGCTTTGTATATTTAGTGGATGTATATGTATATATATATATTTATTTATATGGTTAAAAGTATGAAGGAAAAATAAATGCAATTTTTGGTAGGGATTATTGTGTGAGTGGAGGAGCACTTGGTTGTATCTTTAGTGGGTTTGTTTGTAACAATCCACACATGCTGTTTACTAAAAGTCCAAAAAGACTTGCGATTGGGCGATTTAATTTGACGCTTCAAAGATAAAATAAACAGGGTTTTCCATGCCCAAATCGCTGTCTCCTTTTCTTGTATCCTCAAGCCAATTTGTCTATATAGAAATGCCGCTAAGTATTGCTGAGCTAAAGGCATGTACCATATAACTTGCAGGCCATAAGGTTGTACGTATACAGTGTCAATGTAGAAAATTATGTTTCAACAAGCTTGTTTTTTTACAACGAAAATAAATAGAAGCGGCAACAGCTTCGCAAGCAGCAGGGGGCCGTCAAAAGTGTAGCTGTGTCAGAAAGCACGAATGCTACTAGCAAGGGGTCACAAATTAACCCACTTATAAATAACGAAAGTGTGATGCCAGAACCAAACTTGCATGCTCCAGCGCTTATCACAAGATCCCAGACAGCGCCATCGCTAGCACTTAGTCGAATACTGGCAAAGACCAATGGTGGAGATGTTAATCCGTTTGCGTCGAGATATGCCGAGCCAAAGCCCCAAAATCCATTCGACATTCTCTCTAGCTTGACATCAGATAAATCGTATACCAAGCCACATGACGAGGATGCAATGGCTATTGATCCGCAAGAGGAAGGCATTGAAATTCGTGGCACCAGCGATTCGGATCGAGAAACAGATATTGACGATGAAAATAATGGCGATGATGCTATAGATGATCCTAGTTTGTTCAGCTATTCCTTTTCACAGGAGTCAAAAGCAAACGGCGTAGTGCCTCCAGTGCTTGGCAAATTTGGTTTGAGCAGTGACTCGCCAGATGAGAGGCATCCGATTGATCGCTCTAGCTCTGACCCTCATGTGAGTATTCAAATATATCACAAGTCGTATTTGCAGCATGCCGCCGCGTATACACCGCCGCGTATACATGTACTGTTTCTAATTTTCGATTTGGTGTTTGAAGAATGCCAGAAAGCTTCATAATCGATCCGAGCAGCTACGAAGGAAGCAAAGTACAGGTACTGTACATGTTAATTGTGATTTGATATATGCATTTATTCATCTGGTGGCACAATGTGGATTGGTAGTTCAAGCTAACCAAGAGCTTTGCTACCAAATAATTGAATAGACGAAGCAAACAGCGTTATCACGCCAGATGTCCCCTACAGCGAATCCGATGAACAGTGGACATTGAGAAAATCTATAATCGTGACTTCTACAAAGGAAGTCAATGAGCTTGCCGCCCTAAAGGACGATTCAAATTTTCTTGTAAAATGTCCAACCTTTTCTGGGAAACCAGCCTCAACGGCAATCGTAAGTTTGCGACTTTTTATTCTTAGGCTGTTTATTATGATCTATTATTTTTCCTTCTCACACTTTGTGTTTTAATTATAGGAATCTATTGCCGAAGCACTGATAACATGGTGTTTTGCTGCTGAAACTGCATATACTGGCGTTGAAAAAGCAAAACCCTCCAATGGAATAAAGCAAAGTGTCCTAACCAACCCGTCGAATCAAGAAGCAAAGCAACCCACTGCCCAGTCTCATTGGAAACAGGCATTCTCATCTTTGTTCATACTGCACGATGCAAATGCTGAAAGGTATCCATATTTTTATCTTATCCATGATGAATATGCTGTCCTATTTGCCACGTTAGAAACTGAATCTGGATCGTTGACAAAACGCTGTCTGGTATCCAAATCAACGTATGCTTTGCGCCGTGTATTGGTGAAAGAGGGCATTAGATACACTGTTCCATATGCACCCCTAAGAAAGCAGCGGAGCGAGCTTGGGGATTTGCTGGAGCCCGAGGATTCCGACTATCTTCACCTTAATGACAGGTAAGCATAGCTGCCATTCACTAATAAAAACCCCAGGTTCAAGCAGAAAATTCCATTCTTGTAGTATTGTGTTTTATATAGTTCGATAGATGGGACACCAAAGTCACTGCTGCATATTGATGGGCGCGATAATATAAATGGTTTCTATAACCACTTGCTATCACATTTTCTCACTCATAAACATACTATCCATGACCCCAGAAATCTGCCCAAGCTTTATTCGCCAGCTCAGTTCCTGAATGCAAAAATGTGTCGTGCAGCTCTACACGTATCCTCGGCACTTCAGCATACCAGGAAAAAGCAGCCAAATTTTTCAAATCTCGGGACTAGCTTTACCTCGCCATCATCATCGTCATCTAATCTTTACAAGGTCCAGATTTCTGGGGCTATTCTTCCCTCCAACTGGAAGACATTAACCAAATGCCTTCCAAGCATTGTTTTATCTGCCGGCTTTTCTATATACACTTCTGAGGTATTTCCAGACACGTCTAATTTTGATGTGAAGGCACTGCCATCCTCAAAGCCTATTCAACCAATCCAAACTCTTGTTCGACACATATGTTACAATTCAGAAAAGAAAGGCTACTTCAAAGGTTGAAAACTGTAGTGTTTCTTTAATAATGGGGCTGTTGTATATAATAAATTTCCTTAAAAGTGAAAAGTCTTTGAGTGTTAGGATCATATACTTCAATTAGCAACATTTTGAAAGTCACTGGAGGCTGATTGGTCAGAGCCAAGGTTTATTTTTAGCCTTAGTCTGGCGTTGGAGTTAGTCACTTGCTTTGTCTTTTGTAAATTCGAATTTGTTGACCCGCCTGGCTTTTGTGTTGAGTCTTCTGGCAACTCTGCATCTTTGGCATGTCTGTCACGTTTAAGGTTTTCTTCTCCAACATTAAGATTTACACCGCCATTTGTATCTTTGTTTGAATCCTTGGTTTTGTTCTAGTTATACCAAAAGCATGTGCCGTTATTAAAAACGTGCGGGTCCTTTAGAACAACCTTTTCACATTTAAGAAGCTGTTAGTATGCTCACCTTTCTTACGTATGTTTTCAATGTCTTTGCCGTCTTGCTGCCAATTATCAGCCCAAGATTATTTTGCTCACAGTTTTTATTCCCCAAGAGTAATCGCTTGCCCTGTTCTTTATCAGCTTCATTGCCACTACTAGTTTGTTTAATTGAGCTATCAACCGAGTCAGCTACTTCAATAATTCTGGATTCTTGTTCCGATGTTTTGTTTAGCCCGCAGGATTGCTTGTCATTAATTTCACTGGTATCAGGGTAATGTATGCTTGAAATAGCTTTAGAAGTAACCTACAAATGTATCACTTGTAATAATCACTATACTATAAATTTGTTTTGATTATATAAATGACAAAAACTTTACCTTGTTTGTCTTTGGAAAAAGGTCTTGCCTATTAACAGTTAAAATAGCAAATGTATAAATTATTTAAAATTTTTAATAATATTGTGGACGATCATAGTAAATTATCCAATCTTACCATAGGGGATTGTTACTTTCTCCACGGTCAAAAGTGGGAATTGCATTTATACTAGTATTCATAATGCGCAGTGCATTTAAATTATCATATTTATTAAGACATAGTGTCATTGTGGTTTCTGGGTTTAATGTATTCTTACTGCTCTGGGGAAAGTCTTGACGCAAGTTCTTCTGTTAATCTTTCAACAGTTGCTTTGGCAATAATGAGCTGGTCTGAAATAACATTTCTCCTATTTTAAGCAAAATATATCAGAATCTCATAGAAACTTTATATATCGGCGAAAAAGGAGGCAAAATTTCTGTTTACTCTGATTCCATTTCCATTCTTCTATTCGTTTCTCTTTTTAATGCTGACTCCAACTCTTTTATACTATTTACACAAAGTTTCGTCAATACCTGTCTGACATTTGAACTGAGCACTCAAAAAATTAATGTTTTATTACATACCTTATAGTGTAGTTGGACTTTTCATTGCTAATCTGTCTTTCAAGCATTGATTTCTCCTTATCGGCTTTCTCGAGCTTTTCTTTTAGATTGCTATTGTGGTGGCTAAGATCTTTTACTTTTTCTTTGGCCTCGTCATACTTTGCCTCAAGCTTTGTAAGATTCTGGATTTTGGTTTCCAAGGCTGATTTGCTACACTGAGCTTCTCTAGTTTCTATGGTATAATCCACATCAGACCATCTTAATATATTTATGCCAAGGAAACAGTCATACTATCCCAACGCTTGGTATTAATTTGTGACATTACCTTTTTGGCTATCCTCTAGTTTTTCCTTTGCTGTCACAATTTCTTTCTCGAGCTTTTTATTTTGGACTTTTGAGTCTTGAAGATCACACTTGACCTGATCCAACAGATTGAATAGTTCATCGTAGCTACAAAAAGAGATAAACATGAGTATAGATACTGAACATAGATAAAAAATCATTAACACAATCTTGCCTTTTGTCAAGACGAAGTATATCCTTTTTCAGCTCTCTTATAGTACGATCTCTTTCTTCAATAATAAATCTTCCTTGATCAGCTTCTGAGCCAAGCTTTATTACGCGGCTCTTTAATGACTCGTAGCCAGCTCTCTATAAAAAAGAACACAAGTTTAGTATCGTATAACAAATTAGAGTTTTTCAATGACAAAATTCCATACACATATATATATATATATATATATATGTCCATAGATGACAAAAGCATGGGCATACCAAGTCTTTATTCGAAACTATCAGGCTATGTAGCTGAGAAGATAACCCTTGGGTCAAACCAAAGAAATGCTGGCGAAAAATCCCAATGTCAGACATAAGCTGTCTCTCCCAAAGATCCATTGCGTCCAAATTTCCAGGATAGATCGTCTCAACTCTAGTTTCTGGGGATGGTGGTGGAAGTGCTATATCATAATAATCCTCATTGAAGAAATGTTTGAATGGATCCCCTTGATTCCAATCAATATCGCCATTGGGGTTGGAAGATGAAAGTTGCTTTTGCTGAACAGGGCTTTGATTAGTAGGGATCCTCATCCTGTCATCTGAAATCACTTGTTGTTCACTGCCTTGGGTGGAAGGCACATTGTGCTTGATGGAATTGCTGCGTATCTGCTTTTGCTTTGACATTGGGGACAATTGATTTGTAGCAGTTTTTGGCTGTCTATGGACTGTTGTTGACAATGATTTTTCTTTTCTTTGTTTTCTATGCTCAGTTTGGGTTTGCTCTTGGCTGCTTTCCTTGTCAACAAGTAGATGGGGTACTGCTGTGCTCTTCTCATCTAATATCAATTGAAATTCATATCGAAGGGGTATTGTCAACCAGAGATGACCACCATAAAATATTATATGGTAAAATGCTATGCATCTTACTTGGAACCAAGTCTCTGTGGTTATAAGAATGGGTTTTGCTACGCTTAGATTCTTTAGGTATACCATTAGTCTTAAAGCTGTCATCTGTAGATATAAAGTGGGAGGGTTTGTAGCAGGCGCTACCAGGGTTATCAGATCTTTTTCTCTTTTCTTGTATTGCTGGTCTAATATCCATGGTATAGTCCTTTTTAGAGTAATAGGAATAGCTAAAAGAAAAGATTTCAAGTCATGGAAAGTATAAAAGCTGCGCTGCTTGTATTTATTATTGAAACAATGCTAGATATCAATTTGGCTAAATGCTAGGCAAATATATAGTAGCATTGCAGAAATACCTGAATTACAGGTAGTGTTAGTGGCTTATCTGTAGAGAATCGTGAACTTGGAGTCAACCAACTCCAAAGTTACTAGCTGGAAAGTGGATGATTATAATTAGATTAAAAGGATCCCAAAATTTCAAGAACAAGATAGACTTGAAAAAAGGGCTGATGATAATTTTTGGTTCTCATGTTTTCTATTTGATATGTCGTTTAAACAATAATGGATGCATTTTCGTTGGGGCTAGATACTTCCAACCTTAAAGGTATTGCAAGCTTTAATGTTGGAAAGAAGGTAATTGGGTTTGGGTACTTTGCGAATTCAAGAGATAGTGGTACTTTAAAACATCAAAAAAATATATGTCAATAACTACTTTTTGGTATTTTAGAGGAGAGCGAAGCGTGAGCAAAACTTTATAGAACCAGGGCCAGACCCTAAACCAATTAAAGAAGTCTCATACAACGTCGGGGGAGCAGTGGAAGCAAGCGGGGAGCCAAGTAACTTGCGGAAGCGAAGAAAAAAGGGTGAAGACGAAAATGGCGACGAGACTGAAGCTAAAAGGAAAAGGATTACAAAACCATGGAATAGGGAAGAAATGGTGGTCTTGGACGAGGCAGTTCAGGATTATTGCAAAAAGAACTCGATTAAAGAAGCAACATTGATAAAATATCTATTTTCCAAAGAGCTTATGAAAAATGAGGTGGCGAAAGAACACCGTAGTGGCCTTGTACGTTATGCTATGAACAAACTGGTGGATAGAGGATTTCATTCTGTTAATGGGTTCATTTTGCGCCACTACAACCCCAACAAGTCAAAGGGGGGTTGGACTTTAGAAGAAGATAACATGCTGCTGAAATTGTCACAGTCTGGTGAGTTTTCAAATCGAGAAATAGGATTCCAACTAGGGCGCACCATATATGATGTTATTGACCGCCTAAAAATTATAACGGGTCGTAATGGCGAAGCTATCAGCTATGACTGGACAGAAGATGAAATACAAAGGTTTATTGATGGAATAAGGACTGTTAAAGAGATATTGGGATATGGGCCCGATGCAGGGGACTTTCGATGGAAGTCTGTAAGCAATATAGTCCGAACACGCAATGTGGGGCAATGTATAAGAAAATGGCCGATTATAAGGACACTGGAACCAGACTTGGCCGATTTAGAAATCAAGAAGCCTCTAAAGCTTGGAAGTGTTGATCTGCTTTGGACAGAGAAGCTGTCTACCACTCTTTTAGATAGAATTCGTGCCTCGCAAGCCACAAAATATACTGACTTAGAATGGGATGATATTTTGAAAGGGAACTGGTGCCCGTATAGTGCTTCAATATGTAGGGCATTTATAAACAAGAGGATCAAAAGAACCGACTTTAGAAAAATCATCGATATGCCACTCCCGGAGTTTGTTGAATATATGACATCTCGAATAGAGCGCTTCCGCGAAAAGCTAAAGAAGAAAGGCAAAGGAAACCAGTGGAAGAGCGACGAACTAATAAGACTGATCGAAGCTGTAACTGACCTATATTGGGAAGCCGATAAGCAGCCTACCAGTGAGGATATCTGGTGGGAACCAGTTGCCGATAAAGTCATGACACGCACAATCAAACAGTGCAAATTAAAATGGAATATGTGGTTGTTCAGCGGAAGGCATCCCAAATATGGTGTATTGGTTTGGGACCACACGCAAGAAACCATGCTTATTGAGCGCATTCGAGCCAGTGGAGCAAAAACAGTAGACGGTATCAAGTGGGACAAGATTTCAAATGCTGAATGGACTAAATTTACACCAGAACTTTGCAAAGAGCATTGGGATCGTCGCGTTTTAAAGCACCCAAGAGCCAGTGAACTTCCTCTCGACCAACAGCTTAGCTGGCTTGAAAAGCAGATGAAGCTAAGGTACAAAAAAGGCAATAACGGCGCTTGTATCTTTAGGGACTACTATTTTGGAGCTGATACAGCGAAAGTTGAGTTAGTTAGGGAAGCAGTGGATGAAATTATTATTAGTCGAGGGTGCGATGCTGCTGTGGCTTCTTCGTTGCAGTGGGGAAGAGTCAGTAAGAAGTGTGATATTCCTGTCAACCTGTGTAAGGCTTTGTGGGGTGCATGGCTTTATAGTCGCAGCCTTGATAAGGGAGAGCAAATTTCATGGACTGACTCTATGGAGGGAAAGCTATACAAATACATAAATGGCCAAGAGTGCTCTAAAGAGTCGGAGATAGACTGGGAAAAAGTTAGGGGCAATATGGGCAATATTCCATATACCGCAGATGAGGTACGGGATCATTGGAACCGTCGTATATACGCAGTTCCCAGTCTCAAAAACGTCCCATTTCCAGATCGGCTTGAATGGTTCCGCGAGCAACTTATTCAAGGTACAAGCTCGACTAAAACTTGGGCACGGAAAGACGCAGCTAAGCTTATGACAGAGCTGACACGCTATTTCTTGAGGAAAGGCAAAATGCCGCCGCTTAACTTATCAGGCAAATGGAAAAAGGTAGCTAAGCATATTGACGGCCACACAGGGAAAGAGTGCTTGTTAAAGTGGAGGGGATGGGTTAAGCAGCCAGTATATCGCAACGGTTACTTGTTGAGATGGACGGTCATTACAGAAGGGATGTTCTTCAAGCTCGTTCGCGATCATGTAGAGAGAACTGGTGTCACATCTGCCGATCAAATTTCATGGAAGGCTATAACTTATGGAAACTGGACCAAATATACAGCCATGGAACTACGTGAGCACTGGTACCTTACTGTTGCCCTCTCCCCATATGTTCCATCTAAAAAAGACCCCTCCAAGTTTGTTCCTGTTGCGTCGCTCTCTCTGTCCGAGCAGCTAAAGCATTTCGTTAAACTCAACAAAAAGAAAATGAAAAGGGAAATTAACCCTGATATAAAATCTCCAAGCTTCGTAGAGAATGAGAGCGAGGTTGAGCTCACTGGAGATAAGACATGGCCCAACAATCCGTTTGATAGCAATCATGGCTGGGTCAGTGGTGATGAAATGGATGACTAACCAACTGATAACTCGTTTTTTGAACATATTTGGGTTCAAGTCTTTCTTTCTTGAAATCAACAAAATATATCGCCAGATTTTAGAAAAGTCAAATAAATTGAATTACTAACTAGGTAGTTTCTTGGACTGTTTACTAATTTGTTCAATCTATTTCTACACTGGCAGCTGCAGAAAAGGAGAATTAGATCTGAATAAAAGGAAATCTACGTATTTATGTAGGACTTAAGTCGCCAAAACTGAGCACCAAGGTCAACAGTAGCTGGGTTACACAGGGCAGCAATGTATGACATACCACCCTTAGTACCGTGGTTTTGGAAAGATGATAGCGTTGTGTTTAAAGGAAAAGAATCCTGGATGTAGCTGACAATACTCTTTGAAAGTGCTGGACCAAAAAGCTGATCTAGATCGTAAACCGGTATAGCCAACTGTGATAACTTCAAGTTGTTCTCTTCGTCGACTATCTTTGTCATGGCGGACTCATTGGGGTGGTCCAAGGACCTTGGCTGTGCAATTACCTCATCCAGATGTTTATAAATACTCAGCTGCCCTTCATGATCTATTGTATTTCCACGAATGGTGCGGACAAAAGGATTTCCAAATCTCCAAATCCCACTACAGCTATGTTGTTCCAGCCATTGCTTTGATAGAATGCCTGTGTCGCTTTTGGTATTTATATCAATTTCTTCGCTGCAGTTTCGATATTTTAGAATAAACTGAACTCCCAAGATGTTTTTGCCTTTTTCTGTGGCTAGCTTGAATACATTATCGAGATTCGTTTCTTTTTGAAATTCCTTTGAAATAGCCATAAAACTATCTTGTGGTTTGTTTGCATGCCCATTGCCATTTGCCATACTAACATCCTGATCTTGATCTGACATTTCATTTAAAATTTGTGTCATCCATAGCATTGTTATAATGACTCTAAGTCTCAAAATAATTTCTACGTGCTTGTTCATATCAGAGCGAAACGTAAGCCCCGATACTATCCTTCCCGCCCCTCCTAGTTTAAAATCAATTATCACCGTTATTATTGTTGACGTTGAAGTATCCATCACAGGTATGATGTACACAATCTAATATACATACTTGTCTTTTTGTGTTTTAGCGTCAAAACAAAGTCCTCAATTGTAGCCTTTGAAAGTCTGATATAGTTAGATTTTTGTACATTTTGTGTGAACGGTGTCATCTCATCTGCCACAGCAATTAATATTTGACGGTAAACGCCATTAATTTTCTTATCCATGTGAGCTGGTTTAAACCGAACTTGAAAATCTATTAATCAAGAATTGGAAAAATTCCGTTAAGATTGTCTCAAGAGTCTGTTTTAACAATAACTGTTATGTAGCTTACCTTTTGGGATGAGGTCGTGACTGTACTGGCATTGTCTAACACCAGACATCAGGATCTTTGCTAATTTATACAATAATTGTCTAAATTATTATGTAAATATCTGGTTTTGAGATCAAAGACAAAGTTATACAATACCTATCGAGTTTGATTTTAGCCTTTCATGTAATGACTTTGCTGAATCGGGGGCAATAACAGAGTCATTTTTTTGCTGTATCTTTAAACCACGAATTTGAAAGTACTTTAGATTACAAGCAATGCTGCCCAAGCACCGTTGTCTAGTAAACAGGTTCCTAAGTATTAGTAATGGCATGGTATCGATACACGATTCCAATATTCCCACTTGATCGATCCGCTTGAAATGATCTATATTTAAACAATCAACCCCTTTATGGGTATAAATAAATCCAAAAATTCGAGAATTATAACTCTATAGGTCCTACAAAGGCATTAAAAACACATCCAGACGACAAAAGGCACCAAACTCAGTTGAATTATGTGTTTTCTTAAATCAAATAATTATTATAAAAGATTTTCAACACGCCTATTTTGATGACTTGCTTCAGGTGACCCATAAATTGCACCATAAACAGCAAAGTTGATGACTAGGGAACTATAGATGAACTAGCCTGGATCATAAACTTCATGCACGTTGGAAAGGGATAGACTTTTGTTTTTTAAAATAACTATAATGATACAAGTGAGGAGATTAGCCACTGTGTCCAGCTCGTTGTTCAAATCTAATCTGGCAAAGCCTGGACCAAGTTTTAAGCAGGTAAACAACTCCTCAAAGTTTAACTCATATTTTATTTCAATAGTATATGGGTGATAGTTTTTGTAGGGTACTTTTTGACGGCCAAATATTATAGGGGCAGTCACAGTCAAATGGGTGATCACTGTTTGTTAGTAAATGGTGGTCACACTTCAAAAATAGTCACCCATATCCCTGATATACTACCAGGCCTGGATCACTATGAACAAAACCTGGCGATTTGATGTGCAGAGATGGATCATTGATGATTCTTTCTATAGTCATGAATCCAAACAAAGATGCTTTTCATCGTCCTGGAGCAGGATTTAACATATTTTCTTTTAAAGTTCATTTTGAAAGGACAAGTCCTCAAGCTGTATAGAGACTTCATGCGGGCTACAAAAGGTAAAATATTATATTAGATCCCTAAAAAATAATATAAGAGATCTATTTATAATTACATAGTAATGTTTTTGTCATTTGTAGAAATTAGTGACAAAAAAGACAAAAAGGAAATGAGAGAGTGGATCCGCGGTGATTTTGAAAAGTATCATAATGAGACTGATGAGGTAATTGATGAAACATTCGCCATAATTCAAATATAGGGAGTTAAATGGGAGATTATTTTTGAAGGGCTACTAATTTTTACTAATAGGCCAGTAGTTTAAACTTGCATACTGGCCAACATATATTACCATTGATAATATTAATTTAGCCCTTCATAAATAATCTCTCATATTTGGCATATAAAAGACATCTAACAATATTTATTTTGTGTATTTAGAAAAAGATAGAATCGCTAATATCACAGGGGTACAGTCAGTTGCGATATCTTAAAAACAGCCTAATATTCACCCGATCTTAGCACAATAAAATATTTTATGAACCGATAATTATGTCAACTTTTTGTATATATTCTGTGCAAAAAACATTTCAAAGTCCTCAAAGTAAATGAAATGTTTGGTGGTCCACATATATTTATTGTGACCCCACATGTTTGATATAATTAGAATCTCGCCTTTTCAAAAACTGAACCAAAATAGCACCCAGACTGGCTTTGTAAATGTCGAAGGATTCAGTAAAAATCCTTTTCTTGATGCCATTTATAATAGGGGTAACACTAGATGATGCTCAGATTCCACCTTGGTTTGATTTAACTTTTCAAAACCTCAACTAAAAGCTGAAAAGAGCACTAACTTGTGTCCAAAGTTACTTCTGACACAATTAGATTGTAAAGCAAAGAAAATTGTCCGAATATGCCACATGAGAACTGTGACTTATTGCATATGATTTGCAATGCAACTTCTCAGGGCTTGCTTTTTTGTCAAGGATACAACAGAATTTAATCATACATTTTATAGGCTATGTTCAAAGTAATGTTATAAAAATGTCTCAGCCTACATGCTAAAAGTAGTGCTGCTGGAATGCATATCAATGCCACATATCAAATATATCATGGCAATTAAAAGTTAAAAATTGTATAGGATTGCTGTACTTTCCTTTAATAAATCGATTACAAAGTCTTTAAAGCGTGGGAAAGTAGTTTGGAAACAATGCTGAGTCCTACCCCATAACCCGATCATCTGCCACGCGACTTATTTGGCTCAAATAAGTAGGAAACATATTAGACTTGACATTCTTGTCTAAAACAATCAACACCACTTCTGTTCAATAATGCGCATTTTTACCCTCTCAGCCAATATCCCTCTTCCTGGCTTTGCCCAGAAACATATGATAATATCTTGTGGAAACCTTCAGCGTAGATTTCTGGAAACCAGTACTGGAAAACAAGTAGAGTCGCTCTCTAAACAATGTTATCTTAGATACTATGATGGCGAGCACTTGGGTAAAGAGCATTTAAAACATGATACCGTTCAAAGTTAAATCTCAGTCTATCTATAGAAACTCAAAAGCCTATTTAAAATGTCGTACCGCTCTTTTGTTAGGTGTTGTTGGACTAGTTATGAATCGACCTAAAGCGAAGAATGCCATATCTAGACAGATGATAAGCGAAATGAAGGAAGCACTACAACGCGCGAGATTTGACAGGTGAGTATGATATTGCTAATATATATGAGACGCATCTCTCCGATTTCAGAAAATCAATGGGCTAAAAACTATTATATTTATAGTACCATACGTGCTTTAATTCTACAAGGTATTACACAAACTGATGAAAAGGGCAACAGGAGCAGCTCTTTTTGTTCCGGAGCAGACTTGAAAGAAAGGTCCACAATGTCGCAAACAGAGGTCGCAAAGTTTCTCAATGACATGAAGACAACATTTCGCGAAATAGAGGCAAGTTTTTATATTATTACAATGAGCGTCGTGAAATACAAGATGTATCACTATATCCTGCTGTTTTTTGTATATTAGACTCTCAAAGTGCCAACCATAGCTGCTATAGATGGGCCTGCTCTTGGCGGTGGCCTAGAGATGTCTCTATGTTGTGACTTTCGATTCGCCGGCCCTACGTCGGTTTTAGGTCTCCCTGAAACCAGCCTAGGTATAATTCCTGGTGCCGGTGGGACCCAAAGACTATCTAGACTGATAGGTGCTTCCAAAGCTAAGCAGCTTATCTTCACTGCACTGAGGTTTGGACCAGAACAGGGCAGATCTCTAGGGATTATCGACACACTTTTCCAAAATGGCTCCAAATTCGGGTCTGGAGACGAATTACATAGCTCTACAGGAATAGAACAAGCACTCAAACTGGCATCGAGCATCATTTCCCAAGCACCACTTGCTGTAAAGATGGCTAAGCAAGCCATCGATCTTGGAATTACACAGGAGCTGGTTAGCGGCTTGGAAACTGAGCAGTTATGCTATGCCCCGCTGCTTGACACTAAAGACAGGTTAGAAGGACTTCAAGCTTTCAAAGAGAAGCGTAAGCCAATATACAAGGGCATTTAAACCCGGCTTATGTGCTTTTTGGTGTACAACAATTATTTTATTTTGAATACAACAAAGATCTTTAAATCGATAACTGCAAAGTTTAAATACTGCTTGCTAATGAATATAATGCAAATGATTTTATAAGTTAAAGACTTTATTCCCAAATGAATATAAATATCACAAAGACAACAACATGATAGTTTAGGTCATATGGGTAATAATTTTTGAAGGGTACCTTTTGGCGGCTGCCAATGATTATAGGGACAACCACAGCCAAATGTATGACTAACCCTTCAAAAATAATCTCTCATATGCCCATAACCTTGGTAGAACAGAGATTAGTGAGATTTCCACGCTTTTACCATTGATGACTGGGTGTGTAAGTACATCCCCGCACCAATACACCCTAAACATGACATGGATGCTTTCTGGATTGAAAAATGTACCGGTTCCAACATGGCCGCTACCCCTGGTCACTTTGGCTAGATCAAACCTTAGCTCGTCATCCAAACGCTGGGTAGCGAGACAGAAGAAAGATAAGTTTGCAAAGATGGCTAAGGCAGAGTCATACCGGGCTCGGAGTAGCTACAAATTGATAGCGCTCGATGACAAATATCGCTTTATTCGACAAGGAGGAAAAGCGCAGCCTGGCTGGGTGATTGATTGTGGGTCAGCCCCCGGTGGATGGTCCCAAGTAGTCATGGAGAGGCTAAAAAATCAGCGGCCTGAAGGAGAGCAGTCAGTCATAGGCATTGATTTGCTGCCGATGCTCCCAATTGATGGAGTGAACTTTATTCAGGGCGATTTTACTACGGAGAAGATAAAAAGAGAAATCGAAGCAATCATTGGCGATAGAAGAGTACGGCTGGTCCTGTCAGATATGGCACCATCCTTCAGTGGACATCACAACACAGACCATCTTAGATCAATGGCAAGTAGATGCTATCATGTTGAACCAATGCATCAACACTTTGCCCACACCCATATAACTTGTAATGCTTATAATCTTCACATCTTTACAGCAACTCTGCGAAGATCTGGTCAACTTTTCAGACACATTTCTGTGCAAAGGTGGTGCGCTGGCGTGCAAGGTAGGGTATACAACACAATCAAATGAACTAGAACCTGATACATAAGAAGATGGTTGTGATGCTAACACACCCCATGAAATTGGCATAGTATATAATGGGGGGTGATGAAAAGGAACTCAAAGAGATGCTCGAGTCACGCTTTGAAAAAGTCCATAACGAAAAGCCAGAATCGTCTAGAAAGCAGTCATCAGAGAGATTTTTTGTTTGCTTGGGCAAAGTCTCTGATCCAACCTACTAACGGAGCCTGGCATTTATAACCATTGGCCATGCTTTGTCAGAATCATATTTAGATAACAGGAAGCAGACGCCCACAATTTACTGTTAACATATCGTATGTGCTTGTTTCGTATGAGCATTTGTGCCTGTCCAACCTTGGAGTCTTTCAACCAATATTGCATAGAAGATTACTACAATAGTGCGCAGGGAGTAACTTTTTCCTGACAATGATGGTTCAGAGCCATTTGTCGTAATTAATATTGTGAACCCCGGAGGGGGGGGGGGCTTTAGTAAGGTATGCTTTACTTGATCCAAAAAGCCAGTGAAAGCGCATTTATCTAACGTAGTGTTTATAGATTAATTACTAAAAAATTAATATAATGTATAAGCAAAAAATTACAGAGGGGAGTGGAGTCCCAGTTTTGTGTTAAATTCGAGTTTAGAGCGCTTTTGGAACCTTATGAAGCATTTTTTGTCATGTAGCTTGCAAAGCTCTTGTATTGGGAGAGCCAGGATGGGTACGACGAACGCAATTATGTAGGTGTACCATGGGATCGCGCCAATCCTGGATGGACCAAACACTATAATAACCCATGATAGCAAGACAGTAAATCCCAGAGCAGAAATGCTAATGAAGACCCACACGAGGTTTCTTGTTGGCACATAGTCAATGATGGACCGCAGCCGATACATCATAGTCGATGAGATACAGACTATATATGAATGAAACGTTTATAATGCAAGCTTGAATGCCTCGAGAAATCCAAAAGTAGGAGCCATATTGAAAATGCTTATATATAGTAGCGACACTTACTGCAATGGAAAGAAAACGCCACCATCGATATGGCCTGAGCGGAAACAACAGCCCACTGGAAGGGCTTGTCTGCTGCAAGCCAGTCTTTGTGTCGAACAGTATAGCAAAGCAAAGATAGATCAACCTTGCCAAGTAGGAGCGTGCTCAGTGTCCTAGATAAACATAAAGCGCCATTAGCAATGATAAAGAATACCTATTTACAGGAAAATAAGTGGATAAGAGGCTTACATCATGTATACAAGTATGGTCGTTGCAACCAGGGGTGTGAACCTGGTTATATAGTAGACAGCAAATCGGGGCAGATCGCGCAAGTGCTTGGAGTTCTTGACTATTTGGCAATGAAAGTGTTGGCTATCAAACAAATCAAAGGATGGAGCATAAATATCGCCTTTACTTGTATCCACTTACTGGTCATTGTGGCCATAATGTTTGCTTCATGAGGAACAAAGAACATGGAAAAGGCCAGGGCAGGACATACTATCCACAGTATCCACAGTGTATGGTACCCCTCCAATGCTGACGGAAGTAGTACCATGGAAATGATGAGGTTAATCACACAAATGGACAAGTAACAGCCCAAGAGAAACAGGGATGCCTGGTTGATTCGTCCGATAAGATGCCGTGCCTCGCGAGTCACCTGAGTCAGAGCATACAAACTTGTGTCGTGCTGGAGAAACAGTGAGCACGGTATGGTTGTCAGAGCAGCTCCTAATGCAAGCTGGGTAACCAGAGCGCCACTGGTGGTGATAGATCCATCATTGACACCGCCCTCAAGGTGAGCATACCCAGAATTTGTACCTGAAGCAGAGTTGGCACGGGTAGCATTGGCCGGCTTTGGCTGAAGGATACGATTAAAGTGTGGAATGGGCTCGACTCCAACTGCAATGTCCGCCTATATACACACCCCGCAATTTGATTCAAAATATTAAAACAAAGTCACGCTTAAGACCAAGACTAGAAAGTGGCCGTGGGATTGACTTACCTCGGCAAATGTCAAAGTGTTGCTATCAGATAACGCGCTGCCAATACAGCATACAATTTCGCCATTTTCCTGGAAAATATTGATCATCTCACAAACGGCACTTGGAGCACACTCAGCAAATAGCGAAACCTGCAAAGGAATGTCGTCCACTTCTTTTAAATGCTGTCTAATGTTTTCTATGCCGCGAGGTAGCCTGGCCTTAATGTCGTAATCCTCGAAATATCCTCCCTGGGATGGGTCCTCGTCATCACTAACAGAGCTCAGAAGAATACACGTATTCCAGTCTGTTTCAAGCCCAAGCCTTTCTGCAAATGCCTTGCTTTGCCTCCCACTGCTTTTGGAAAAATAGACAAATCGTATACCAGCTAGCGAAAGATCCTCAATAAAATCACAAACATCCTAAACAGTTCCATTCTGGTTAGTCGAGGATATCCGACACATCATGCTGAATCGATTTTCAAATACTTACGGTTTTTGGTTCGTAACAAAGCGTTATTGCTCCAAGGAAAATTTGCCCGTCAACAAGCTCGGTTGCCAATGCTTGGATTTGGTTGGTATCATTTTCACTTTCAGAAGCCCCAGGGCTAAACATTTCGGTAAGCTCTTTCCTTCTATACTTTCGCTTTCTAACACTGTCTTGCAAATATTTTGGAAGGTTGGTTTCCTCCGACGATTGTGATGATTGCGACTCTTGGTCACTTGTAGCAGAGTCATCATCAAAATCAGTTACATTGGCCTTATCAGCAATATCATCCGTAGATTTATCATCTTTAACATTGGTGGCAATATTCGCATCTTCTTCGACGGGAATTAGGCGGTTAGAAAGATTGCCGTCGCTAGCCATTGAGGCATTTTTGTGAACACCGGTTGAGCTGGCAGTATAGTTAACACCGTGCACCTTTGCTTCATGCAATGAAGAGGACTCTGAGGACAGTGATGACTCCATGTCATCATAATTAAATCCGGCATACTCTAAACAGATAACGCTATTATTTGAGAAATACTTTGTACGATTCGCGTTAGTTGTTGGCTGACTGTATGTGGCCGAACTTTCTATGAGTTTCATGATCCCAAAGCCTTTTTCTACATTGACAGGCCTGTATGCAAATGCCACTATATCTAGATCATGGGCTTTGGCATGCTCATAGTAATAATACAGTCTTTTTAGGACAACATCCTCAAATGGCTTTATTTCACGACCATCCCAGAAATCTGTGCAAAGATCTGCCAATAGACCCAGATGGCCCGAACTAAACATCTGACCTTCCCCTAGATATATTATAATCAACAGTACACATTGATCATTTCTGCTTTTAAGAGCATGACTATTTGAACAAATAAATAAATAATAGTTACCTGGAAAGTCTTTTGCTGTGACTAAAGTTGTGAGTAGGTTGGCGACATGAGTCTCGCTCCGACAAGTCTGATCAGATGCTGGATGGTGGGGTGAGTGAACATTGATGTTCACAAGCCGCTGATATGAATCAAGCGAGTTTGTTGTAAAACCAATTGTTTTCCCAACCTTGCACAAACACACAGCTTGGGCTGGAGAAACGTTACTACTCCAATCAAGTATGTTAAACCGCCTATGGACATTGGGGTGGCATTTTCCGCGGAATGTATTGCACCCACTATTTAGTAGGAAGTTTAGACCCAGCGGCTTGAGACTGTCAATATATTCCTCCCAGCCTATGTCTTCTATGACATGGGCACCTGTGTTTTCTTGCTGCTCCCCAAGATCCAAAATGGCAATATCCTGATTAGCAGTAGGAAATATCAGCTGCTCTGGTGCACAAAAGGGACTAGCAATTGTTCCTTCTTTGTCAATTGAACCAATGACTGTGATATTTCCCAAGGATTCAACCAAGCAAGTTGATCGTGACAAATTTCGAAAGTCGCTGCTTCTCATCAGCCACCACATTTTGCTCCATATGGTGCCATGACTAACCACAACAGCCTTTGTTGGTGCTGGAGCATCGACATCGAACTCATCTATACCAGCATCGTCAGTGTAATCGGTCTTGCTACGCTGAAGTGTCTCAAATAACGCAAGTGTGCTGGCATTGGCAAAGTGACGTCCCAGGTACCAAAACCATACAAGTGACATTGAAGCAACAAACGGGAAGGTTGTGTCTATTACGGATCCTATTAGAAGCTCAATTGCCATCCGAGGCTTTGAATGTTGCGAAATGTCGATAACTAGGAAGCGTATCAGGTTGATGATTACAGAGCAACCGAGTATGGTGGGAAATACACGATAAAAGCACAATTTGCTGGCGACTAGTATTTGGTTCTGCAAGACAGTTTGGTGTTGCCGACTTTCCTCAAGCAGCACCTTGTTTAGATGATTCCGTAGAGGGGTTTCCAGAACGCGAAAGCACGTCCTGCCATTGGGAAGATCATAGGGCGCCGGGCTTGATGAGCCACTTGTGGTGTCATTGAATTTCAAGCCAGGAATCTCTGATGGTATTTTGAAATGTTCGAGATGCGAGCTATGATGTTTAGAGTTTTTCCATGTTGCATGTATAGCTGGGGAAAACACCTGGCCTCTCTTAAGGATGTGTGAACTATACCCGTTTCCGCTCCCAGAAGCGTAAAGGGCCTCAGTATCGCTGAGAGCTTCTGTTTCTTGCTCACTGCTGGCCAAAAAGGACATTTTGCAGGGAACTTTGTCACCATATCCCAAAGCCACAATGTCATTCTTTACCAGCAATAAAGTTGGAACAACAACCCACCTTCCGTCACGAAGCGTGTGATAGGCAGTTATCGTTGGGATCATGGGAGTGGTCAAACTAACGTATGTTCCCGGCCACGTTTCGATTTCATGAGCTATGGCATGAATTCTGTCACGCAACTCCATTGAGGCCAGCCTTCTTTCGTGGCGAATATACAAGTAACTAGAAAGAAGCCCAAATACTATTAAGACTGCCTCGACTAACGATCCAATCCCACGGAGCTGCCTGGGATTTCCTTCTGTTAGCAAATAAACCCCATGAACAATAAGAAGGGGTATGCAAATAATGATAAATATTGCTATAACCTTAACCTGGGTTCCAAATCCTATAAAAAAGCATTTACTCTATGCTTTAGACCACAGGTGGTCCTACCATACATGAACAATATTGGCCTCGGATACACAATCTTACCATGCTTTGGCTGTTTAAATGCCTTGTCCGTGTTTATCTCGTAGAGCAGCTGTGTAAGCTCCCTGTGTACGCCCACCGCATCAATAACCCTTATTAATAATCCTTCTTACAATACTGTGAATATGCGCATGGCTAACATAAATATCATATACACGAAGGTAAACTACAGATACCTTTTTACATTAGCACTAGCTACACCAACCAAATTAGAAGACCCTTTCGAATTTGTGGTCAATTTGGTGCTTGAGGGCTTATTATTGCTGTTTTCCTGAAGGCCCATTCCAAAGTTTGCCCAAATTCAGGTTTCCATTTATTTTTATTCAAGAAGGAATAATAGTTCAAAATGTAAGAGATGATCAAAAATGCTTGGATCGGTACCAATCCCATCCAAACAACAATCATTGTTGACAAACCATTGAGTCCGTGATCCTTAAAAATCAAGTGCTAGAATCCCAGGTCTGGTTCCTCCACTTCAGCTCAATCTTTAGCACAAGTTCATCTTAAACCGACAGACATTGCAACTAACATAATAAAGGGTTGGGATAAAGACTGTATAGCTTTGGCGGACTAATTATAATGTTTATGTGAACAGAATAATCAACTCGACTATGAATTCCACCATACTATGCTTGTATTTCACAGGGGACTAGACAAAAATGGACCCCTAGGAGTTGAATATGAAATGGCCTGGAATTGGACCAAAATCTGATGATCCATTTCTGCTTGCCACATGTTTGATCATATTTATAAGGCATACCAGGCATTTTCGATGTATTGTCATTTACAGTGCCAAGATAACATTAGAGAATTGCTGCCCATTGCTGGAAACAAATATTTAACGGCAATGAGAATCATCACACATCTATTTTGCTTGAAAAACATGTTAAAATATTCAACATTCAATAATACCTTTTTCTAGTAATATTAATAATATATGGGTAACTATTATTGAAAGGTGACCTGACCATTTGCTAATAAGCTGTGTGGTCACTTGCCCGGCTGTGATATCCCCTAGAATCATTGGCCACCAAAAGGTACCCTTCAAAAATTATGATCTATACTTCTATTATAGCTTGGTCGATTTTCATATAGAATCAGACAAAATTGATTCCCAAGAAATGGTAAGGCCCAGCATATGATTCAATCCCTTTTAGTAGGAATCAATACACTGTCGCACTTTTGTCTAATCGCAAACGAAATACGGGATCTTAGTGAAACAAAAACATAGTACCAATATTTTTGGAGAATACATCTAAAGTTCTCCATGCCGACTCGAGACTCCTGTTGATGGCAATCTTCCGCCCTCACCCCACAGATATCTTATGCCTCTATAGGTTGCATAGAGCGCGGTCAAACTTGCGCCAGCAATAGCCGTATAAAGCAGGTAGCGGGTTATTGTTGCTGTACGAGGCTTAGATAAAAGCAATGCTGGTGTGGCATTTGCACTATTATTGAACAGCATAAAATACATCAGCTGGTAAACATTAAGTTGCAAATGCATTTCATTTATATATGATATTTGGTGCATGTAACTTACGGATTACGGATAATCCCTGTTATCCTCGAAAATATGTCTGCTAGTTGCCCCTCCTTAACAGAGATGTAAATTGGTGCTTGCACCTTCAGCTCGCGACAATAGACATCTGGAGGAAGGTCGCTTCTTTGCTCAGCATAGTCCACGTCGCTTTTGGTGGCGACAAATATTTGAGGGATATGATCTAGGCTATAGTTTTTCCGAAGCTGTGTAATGTACGAGAAAGAATTCGGATCGCTTGAATCATAGAGCAAACATAAGAGGTCGCACTCTGCCATCTTCTGGCGATTCTGCAAAACGCTGGTATCATATGGCCCAAATTCCTCCAATACAAGGTATCTCTCAGACCCCTTTGCTTCGGCAGAATTAACCGCCGTCCAGGTACGATCGGTGGGTGTGTATGTAGGAACAAAATCTTTTCTCACAAATGCCCGTATAAATGATGTCTATATAGACACTCGATCCTGTTAGTAATTCCAATAAATGTACAAATATGGATCATAATTTTTGAAGGGTGCATGTTGATAGGAAGCAATCACAGCCAAATGGGTGACTCTATAGCCCTTCAAAAAAAACTACCCATATTGTGTGTGTGCGTGTATAGACTGAAATGCATATTTTATGTTACCTTTCCGGACTTGGGAGCA
The DNA here is from genome assembly GCA_027575805.1 of Mycoemilia scoparia. Taxonomy (NCBI): domain Eukaryota; kingdom Fungi; phylum Kickxellomycota; class Kickxellomycetes; order Kickxellales; family Kickxellaceae; genus Mycoemilia; species Mycoemilia scoparia. The sequence continues at coordinate 66,818 of JANBPU010000023.1, read as the reverse complement.
CCAAACACATAGCATCTAAATACGTTGCGCTGGGCACGACCCTTTTTGCGCTTTCTGCCAGGATTGGCTTTGCGAAGGACAACTTTTATACCCTCCCGAGTATCACCAGGATATCCCAGGTAAGCAAGGTAAGAAAGTGTCAATTTGTGGTCAAGAATCGTGGTCATGCTCCATTGTGCCAGCCATCCCTGAAGTGTAATGTATCCGGAAGCATTTGTCACTGCAGATTGCAGGAAGCTATTGTTTTTCCATGGAATTCCAGGCGTCACCTGGAAAAGCTCTTCCAGCTCGTAGGTATTTAGAGCAGCATCATTGTCTATATCGTATCTCTGAAACAGCTCTGTGAGGAAGCTATATCCGTCAGAGCTCAGCTCAACACAGTGATCATGAGGCACCTCAAGGCTTGGATGTAGGAAATCTTCTCTAAGGCTCAAGTCGTCGCCATAGCCGAATTTCCGTAACACCATCCATGTAGTTTCAAACCTTCCTCTTTGAATAAATGTCCAATGCAAATACAGGAACCCTAAGATTGCATTCCAAACAGATTATTGGTTTTAGAGTTGCCATAATCCCGAAATTTGAAGTGTATATATTTTTCGTTTACCTTCCACGGTCAGTCCATGGCTAGTGACGCCTTCTGGTTTGTTCTTGCTGACTATTGCCTTAACAGACTCCAATTCCTGCTGCTGAAGTGGTGCATTGAAGCAGGCATGCTATAAATAGCCAGAATTACTAATTTTTAGCATTGATATGATGGCAACTCAGCATAATGTTGCCCTGACAAAACTACATACCTGAAAATCATTAAGCTCCTTATTGTTAAGAACACCATCACCATCATGGTCACAAAGTCTGAATATTCTCTTCAAGGCGCTTGCACAGAGTGGTCTCAATTGCTGCACAATTTTTAAAAGTTAAAACTCGCGTTAACTCTGTGATCTAAACGAGGACTTGAAAACTCATCACAATTCAAAGCCTTGTGACTTACATGTGTTTGGCTATCATACAAAGGTCTAAGCGGATGCAAAACAGCCTTTTGGGCAAAATAGAATACTTCCGACACATTAAGCAATTCTTTGGCGGAGCACTCTATACATGTTTCGATCTCCTAAAAGTTGACAAGCCAGGAAATGTTAAAATGTCATTCATTCAATCACATATGTAAAGCAAGGGGGCACAACCAACCTTGTATTCGCTCATTATCGGTTTTACTTCCTCCTCAAGTACACAGTTTGCCATATTACTAGTGTCTCTTGTGTCGACTTTGTTTCCGATTAGGATGACTGGTACCTATAAAATAGCCAGGGTTTAAGAGAAAGGATCTACGGCTAAATACATCCGTGCTACTAGTCCAACACCTACACTTATACCATTTGAGCGAAGCATGGGAAGCCAGCGCTCATGTATGCTGTAAAACGAAGAACGGTCGTCAATTGCATATACAATACAGATCACATTTGCCTTGCGTAGTTCAGTTGTTAGCTGGTCCTTGTATTCAGGCTTGGCTATATTGTCAAATCCCAGATTATTTATAACTTTGCTTATTCTTGCTGCAGCAACAACAACACGCATGAGCTCCTAATATATGTCTAATTAATCTTACATGACGTGTCAACTATATGCGTCGTTACGTTTTCTGGTGTGATCTCTGGTGGAATTGTGACCTCTGGCATTGTGGACTGGATCTATTTGAGTGAAGTTACTGTCCATTAGTGCCTGGCATTCAATAGCTCAAGGCGCAAGAAATCCTGGAGTAGATCAAGCTAAACAAATAGTATGTGCTCCTTACATCTGATATGAATGCCTCTTTGATCAGGGTCGTTATGAGAGAACTTTTGCCAACGCCCTCTGTTAAATATTCAATACATGGTGTTAAAATTGGTAAAGCGCGCGAGATCCGGTATTATTCAAAAGAGGGGCATGCTCCTTGAATAGTACTTGAATTGAGAGTCCTAGATTCGTATATATTATGACCGCTTTTAAATACCTACCATCACCAATCAGCAAAACCCTAACATCATCGCGCATTTTAAATGGAACGAGATACAATGCTACCTAAGCTTAAATATGGACAGTGCGAAAACCTCGGTGTCTTCCAAGGGGTAAAATATATGGCCTATTATACAGATATAGAGACTTCAAATAAAGGGGGTATTTATAAACAATGTGATGAGATAGGACACCTCAACAATTTTCACAAGGCGGCCAAGAGAGACCACGAAATCTCATAGACTTGATTACCTGATCTGAACATCAGTAGCTTTTGATCACACTATCCATTTTGGGATTAGACAAGACAGAGGTCTCCAACATTTTGGATACTATGAACCAAACGGCCGGGTCTGCCAAACCTTTGTTGGGGCCTGCCTGAGGAGTGTGTTTTTCGATCTGCTACTAATCCAGGACTGTCGATATACCAGTAACCACACCCACATGAGGATTTGTTCAGGTATCTATGTGTCCAAATTAGCCATATGGATAATAATCTTTGAAGGGTGAAAGCTTACTAGTAAAACTGGACATTCATTTGGCTGTGACTGTCCCTATGATCGTTGGCCACCAAAAGTCACCCTTCAAAAATTATGATCCATTTGTTATGTATAACCAGGCGCTGTTGAACATTTATTTTTGTCTGGTTACAAACGAATCTTGATGGCTTTCATTTATTCACCAAATATTAAAAGCTTACACTTTAAAAGTGAGATATACACTATCTTATTAGAGGGCCTTTGTATAAAACCCACTGCAAAACGCAAACTAGTGTAGCAAGCAGGCTAAGTATACCTGATATGATTATAGAATAATAAAAGATGCTGCGATGGTCCAAATCATCATATGCTTTCCCCAAAAGTGGGGAGCTTATTAATATCCCAATTCCTTGGAAAGCAGAAGTAAACCCAGTTAAGCTGACAAACATGTCGCTGTCAAAATAGTGTGCTAGCTTAAGGGAATACGTGACATAGTAGGTTGTTGCAAACACTCCAAATAAAAAGGCAAAACTTGCCAGAGCAGAAAAATTTCGACCATAGAGCCAAAGAGTAAACTGGGATATTGTTGCAATTAACATCGATACAAGAGAAGTGTTGATTGGGCCGAAAAAATCCGCAACGTAGCCGAATATAACCGGCCCTACAGCGGCACCTAAGGCAATTATAAAAACCAGGATAGAGCTGTATGTTCCCTTAATGCCAAACTGCTCAGCTGAGGCCTGTACATTGTAGAATGGGAAAAAGTAGCACATGCTTGAGAATAGGAGCTCAACGGCAATCAGCCAAAAGTCCCGAGATTTCCAGGCTCTCTTAAGGCACTCGTAGACCCCCAGATCACAGCCCGAAGCATTGGGAGCACCGGCTTTCAATACCCAGCAACATGGGGATCCGATGACAATTATCATTAAGGCAGTTATCCTTAGTGTCCAGCCCAAGCCCAGTTTGTCCAGCAAAACCTGGGTAATGACCGAAAGTATCGCCCCACCACATGCACAGGATCCCACAGATATTCCAGTCATGAATCCAACCATTTTCGGGAAATACTGCCCTGGTAAGATGTATGCTGTTATGAATGTAATGCCACTCCCAACGCTGTACAAAAGGCCTTGGGTGAGCGCTAGCTGCCAAATCTGTGTCGAGAAGGAAGCAAGCAGCATCGCCAGGGCCGAAATGACAACTCCAATGAACATCGTCTTTCGTGGACCGATTCTGTTGAGAAGTATGCTGCCCAGCACGGGAAATACAAGCACTCCAGCAGACAGAAGAGTACCAATCCATGCTATCGCAGCAGCTGGTGATTTTGGGAACGCCTTCACAAGGTAGTATGTTTGGTAAACACCAAAGCCGTTTGGCTGCGCCATTATCAAATTTTGGATCACAAAGCACGACAGCAGCGCAAGTATTCGGCTTCCCCTTGACAGTTCTTTCCTGTCATCGTCCGTGGCCACTATGGTTATCTCTTCTGCCTTTGCGCTGTGTATTTCAGCATAACCGCTATTGCATCCTTGATCTATCTTGTTGACATATTCAAGCGATGGTTTGGGCTTTTCCTCGAAAATAGACATCAGAATATAATTTTAGCAAAAGAACTGCTTTTCCCTTTGTTTTGCAAAATGTCCCACTTTTTAGAACTCATGGAATGCCAGCAATGTATCCGGTGCCATACATTTTTAAATTGAGCTCATTGCAGTAAAAGAGAAGAGGAGCACCAGTCAATGTATTCACAGTATAGCGATTGTGCTCAGCCATTACACACAACAAAAAACTGAATGCTGTTCCAATCTTCTAGGATCAAGTGACATACTGACCTCGTTTTTTCCATAGTGAATCGATGGGCTTTGTTCCACTACTACGGGCTAACATTGCAATATTCATGGTTCGGAATTCAATCGCCATCTTTTACACCCACATGAACCAGCATTCGCCCAAAACATTTGACATGGCGCTTGAAATCCAGCCATTGTGTCCTGGCACTCGGTTGATACTGTGTATCTGTGTTTGCAATGTCCAGTAAACGAAGTGATTTGGTTTCCAATTTTATTTGTGAAAGCCACCTTTTTCCACGCTTCAGAACAACGACTAATAACTAAGTCACGTGTGTCTTTTAACCCCATAACTCAAGCACAGAACATATTGACCATAACTAATATACACTAGAAAATAAGGAAAACCTGGTGATCTAGCACTAGATATTTGAAAAATGACGGATACAAAGCGTGACGAAAATGAAAAAAAGAACCCGGACTCAAAACCGGGATCTAACAAGTAAGCTGGTCTTATAGTCTGCACATGTTATAAAGCAGTGGTTATACAACTATAATCCCCTCTTTTATTGATTTATTAAAGTGCTACTGCCCAAACAGGCAATGGCGACCAACTTTCTTTACTGATGGGGAACACTGTAAATGGGATAACATCAACGATCTCCACACTTTATGGAGTAAGTCACATACACATTGCCATGGGGCTTTCGTGCATTATAAATGATTTGGCTGATTTCAGGCACATGTGTTACCATAGGCACTTCAGACAAATATGCAGAAGCAGATGGAAACAACTGCAATGATGAATTCGATGATGGAGCAATATGTTAGACAAGGAATCAAGCTTTGTAGGTATATTTCAACTATTATTATATACAGCGATGGTCCAAAGTTGATGTTGTTTATTTGATGCTACTATTGCTTTGTGCATAGCAATACTGATATCTACAAATACAACGTCCCCAGAAAAAGGCGCCAAATCTCGACCACTCGACATAGAAATTGGAGTTAAAAACACAAGCTTTGTAGCTTTAACCAATGTAAAGCTGGAAATAAGCTTTTCTCCCAGGAATAAGAAAAGTGATCTAGGTCTCACCATCAGCGCCAAAAAGGAGGATAGCAAGCTGTTTGATTCGGGACCGCTTGCTTTGTCTGAGGATACAAAAAAATTAAATGCTGATTCCAACAAATTCGACTTACCACCGAATACAGAGATAAAGGAGACTTATTTGCTTGAAATATCGGAACCACAGCAGGTAACATTTGTTCCTAACGACAATAGTTGCATGGTGCGAATGGACATCGATAAGATGCATTTTCATAGCTAACAAGTATAACCCAATCCCACTGTTTTACTAGATCGATGGACAAGTATCCTGTGTGTTCCCAAGTCCTGGAGCTGGGAATCCATTAGCGGTCACGCATCCATTTGGCGTCTACATGATCTACCAATACCGAAGAACCAAGAAGTCCTCGAATGACAAGGGTAACCAGGATGGTGGCTTGGATCAAAATTCAGAAGCCAAGACGATTACTCATGAGCAAAACGTCACCTTGTCTATACCGGTGATAAGGGACCTCTTTTGCCTATCCCTTGCATCTGGGATAGAGCCAGGCCTGGAATATTTATTTGAAGGATCTGGTGGCATATCCCTTAAAATAATAGACTTGACAAACAACGACTCCTGTGCTGTTTGTCGGCTATCTTGCCCTACAAACGAAAATGACACAGACCTAGAAGTCATGGAGCTGATGCGGACATTTGGGACAGAGCTGGCATATCTGGGAAATAAGCACTAAACTATTGGTAATATACAAAACAACACCCTGGTTCTGAATTCCTTGTGATAACTGTCAAAGTTAAAATGTTCAGCAAAAATCATGATAATTAAACTCAACTAGACTTATGCACATTGCTTTTTGGCTGTGTCTATTTGAAAAGCCTATAAATATATATTCTACTTTTAACGAGATAGCTTTTTAAATGCGTTAAATAACATGGCGGTGTGTAAATTCAATCTTTCTTTCAGCATAAGCAATAGTGCTTGTGTCAAGACGGCCTTGAAGATTTGTAGCTGCATTCCCTAATAAAGCCAAATTATATATACTCATTTAGAACTTGTGAACCCAAATAGTGCCCATCAAAAAAGAATTAAGTATGAAATGGCTACTTACTTGATAGAGCCCGGCGATTCCAGACTTGTTCCATGTTTTGCCAAGTACATCCATTGTCGATTTATACACCACATCACCCCCGCATTCTTCAACAACCTGCTTGCTTGGCTTCCACTGCAGTCGCACCTTAGCCATTATATACGGATATGTGATGACAGTAGCCAATGTCTTTGATATTGCTGCTATAACGAATGCCTCGCCTGATGTCAAATATGTGGCCTTTTTACTATTCGCGCTACGTTTGTCCAGCACTGCTGACTTTAGACGCTCAAACACACCATAAGTGATGGCGGGGTTGACACACAGAAGCATCGAGGGCTTGAATCCTCGCCAAAGGCCGAGTATCCCATCTTCCTGTATAATGGACTCGGTAGTTTGCGCGATCGACTTTCGTTCAGAGGGAGCATCGGTCTGCTGGCGCGTGGCAATGACAGACACCGGAAGAGTAAAGATCTGGGATAGCATTCCGGCCACAGCACCCAGGACCAGCTCTGTAGCAGTTGAAAGACGTGTGTTTGGTCGAAGGCCCCTGGACTTGTAGTAGCGGCTGTGCAGGAGTGAATGGCAAAAGAAGTAGCTGAACCCAGTAACCATCTGATTCAGAAGATTGGATCCGAGCCCGGCATAAAGGCCCTCTACCCCCTCTTCAGAAAGTATGCTTGACAGTTCATTAGCAAGGCTGGACAGCAGTCCGTATGGTGATGGGCGGTGCGATTTCTTTGTCTGTACCTGCAAGCGGGTTTTTATACTAGTTATAAACGCAGCCCCAGAAAAGAACAAATACGTGTGAGTGGGCGGTGTGTAGTTTCATCATATCGGCAGGCTGGCACACTGGCCAGGGTGCAGGTGAATCTTTGTGACAGAATTCTCCCTATGCTTAAAAGAAAGAAGCCACTTACGTGTCTAGAGGATATATCAATAGCAAAGCGATCACTGAGCTGGCTGCTCCAGAGGTTGCATGTCCAAATGGGGAAAGGGATAGTTTTGACTGCCCAGCCATGATGCTTAATTTATGAGCTGCAAATTAAAGAGATATATATGAAAATTGAGAGAAAAGGAGTTCAAAAGACATTTGTGTGACTTGTATGTGGAAATATACATGGCTTTAAATCTTCCGAGCCCTGCGCCTACTGCTGCTGCTGCTGTTTTAATTCTGGGGTTTGTGTATAGGCCTTGGCTCCATACATCAGCCATTTTGCCATGTTCGGGTCAACGGGTGTCCGACTGGTAACGTTTTCCCGAGCATTTGACCTAGAAGATTTTGAGGTCACAAGCACACAGGGCCTTTCGGTCATCAAATGGCTACTCTCCTCCGCTCAATGGTCACAATGCCCATAAAACGAATGTCTAACACTCTTGCATGTTGAAACCAATCTCGGCTTGGCTCTGTGCTCTCCCCCATCCCACACAGACCTGTCTGCTTTCTCCATTAGCCGTCACTATGATCACGGTCCTTGGCAGTGAAGATCGATTGTCTCTGGCTTATCACTACTGCCTATCTCGCTCTCCACCCGTTATCTTTGCCTTGACGGTCAGATCAAGTCACCAAACCCAAACTGTCTCAAACTGTGGCACTGGGTGTCATATCTTCAATGCCAACACAGACACCTTAAAACCAGGCTCCTTGACAATCCTTTGGGCAAAGCCATCTTGTCTCTGCTTCTTGTAGTATTTCTGTTTGTCTTCGGAAAATTGTAGTGTATTTCTTTGATCATTCATTATTCCACCCTTACTTTTATTCACACTCTTTCTCTCTCCTCACCCTGCATTTATCTGAATTTGTCCAAGAATGAGCACAAATATCAATGGTCAGGGGGCAAAGACTGTCAACAGACAAGTGGGCGAAATTCATGACATAGTGCTTCCGAACCAGCACGGCCATGTTTCTCATATTGCTGTCGATGTACGTATCCTATAGCCGAATTCGGGTAGTTATTTTTGAAGGGCCAAATGCATATTTTACATGATAATATAGGCTGTGGCCAGTATGCATGATCAAGCTGGTCTATTAGTAAAAATAGGCCCTTCAAAAAGAATGATCCATTCAGTGTCATGCCCCACATCTATACGTAGGGTCCTACTGATCTACCTGGACTTATCTTTCTCACTTTTTCTTGAGGACTAAAGATGGCATCCTTTTGTTCCTAATAGATTGGCGGGACTCTTTCAAAAATTGTATACTTTACTACAAAAAACAACGAGCGTGGCGGTAGGCTCAACTTCACCGCCTTCGAAACAGACAACATCGACAGCTGTATAGACTTCATTGCTACTCTTCTCAAAGACACAGGTGATTCATCTGAGCAACCAAGCGGCACACCAAAGCCAGCACCAAAACCAGAGAGTGGGGAGCACAGCCCTACGCTTTCTGTCCACAGCGAATTCGACGACAGCGGAAGCAGCCACGTATCCACCCGATCCAGCACGCCATTGCAGCCTTTGGTCATCAGGGCCACTGGCGGTGGTGCTCACCTTTTCCGTGGCCGCCTTGAATCCCGTCTTGGGGTAAAAGTCCAGGCCGAGGATGAGATGAGCTGCCTGATCACCGGCCTGAACTTTTTCATCCGAGAGGTATCAGACGAGGTGTTTAGCTACAGTGAACGTGAACCCATGCAGTTTGAGAACACAAGAAAAGACGATGTGTTCCCATATATGCTGGTTAATATCGGCTCTGGAGTAAGCATTCTGAAGGTGACTGGCGAAAACAATTTCGAGCGTATTAGCGGAACATCACTTGGTGGTGGAACGCTGTGGGGTCTACTGACTCTATTGACAGGGGCCAAGTCCTTTGACGAGATGCTCGAACTAAGCAAAACCGGAGACAACAGTAAAGTCGTAAGTCATTGAACTTCACACAACTCACATATAAAACCAATAGTTCTGCAGATGGTAACCCAAGCTATATGGTATGTACGATTACAGGATATGATGGTTGGGGATATATATGGATCCGACTACAACAAGATTGGACTAAAGGCCACCGCCATTGCTTCTACCATGGCTGGCGTATACAGAAAGCAGCTTGGAAAGACATACAATGATGAAGACATTGCGAGGTCTCTCTTGTATATGGTTAGGTAAGCTGAATGCTCTTTACTATTGGATCGATTTATTTAATAGCTATTAAACAGAAACTCCATCAACACCTCTATAGTAACAATATCGGCCAGATTGCATATCTGAATGCTCAGCTGCATGACATAGACAAAATTTACTTTGGAGGGTACTTCATTCGTGGGCACCCATTGACCATGCACACTCTTTCCTATGCCATCAACTTTTGGTCTAAAGGCAAGATGAAGGCATTGTTCCTCCGCCACGAGGGATATCTTGGGGCTACTGGCGCCTTCGTTAAGGCTGATCCATCGTCCCACCCTGACCATCCTCGCCACAAACTAAGGGGCGGCTCATTCTGCGAAAACTTTACCATCACACAATCTCTGGCGGACAACTCAATAAGCGCACTTGGCATGTTAGACCGTCTTTCTTCAAAACTAGTAGAATTTAGCAAGCTGGACAACCACAATGTGCCATATACCCCTGACACGTTAACTTTGGGATCACGCCGCGACTTGCAGGATTACTGGCTAAATGCCCTGGAAAAGAACACTGAAAATCTGCTGCAAATGACCAAGGAAGGAAGAACAGCAACCTGTGAGGGAGGAGAGGAGAAGATGAACCAGTTCAAGCTCATATTTTGTGGGCACCTCGCAACACTCCGCAACAACCCCAGCGCTTACGGAGAGCTGACTGTGCGCAGCCTTATGAGTCTGCGGGAACAGTGTCTGCATGAGGTTGGAATAGTCGACATGTTTTCTGCCATCAAAAAGAGCGAGACAGAATCTGCTCTGCTGGCATTGCCCACTCTGTTGAACGAGATCGACTCCATCGACGACGAAAGCAAAAGGGTAGAAAAGATTATTCAGAATGTGCTCGCAGGAAACATGTTTGACTGGGGCTCCAATGCTCTTCACGAGATGCTACGAAACAAGACCCTGGATTTTGAACATGCCAAGTCAAAAATACAGTTCCCGGCAATGTTCAACAATACCAGCGAACTGGTTGACAGGCTTGTCAATGGAAAGCCATACAAGAAGGCCGTCATCTTTACTGACAATGCGGGGGCAGATATCACACTGGGTGTGCTGCCATTTGCCAGATACCTCAATGAAAAGGGGACGGCAGTCATCTTGGCACCCAACTCCAAACCAGCTCTCAACGACATTACAGAGAGCGAGCTCGTTAACCTTTTAGGAAAGGCAAAGAACATAGATTCAAAAATAAAGGGCTCTGTATCTGCCAAGAAGCTAGTGGCTATTGGTACAGGCAGCAGCAGCCCATGTCTTGACCTTCGCCGCCTGGATGAGAGGCTAGTCAGCCACAGCTATGATGCAGACCTGGTAGTGATAGTTGGTATGGGCCGCGCCATTCACACCAACTTCTATGCTCGCTTTACGTGCGATTCGATAAAGCTGGCAGTGTTCAAAAACTTTATGGCCGCACAGGTTGTTGGGGCCCACATATACGATGCAATGTGTCTGTATACGCCAGCCTCTGCCACCATTCAGCTGGATCTATAAACAAGCTCTGGTTCTCCTTCCACAATCTTACATATAAGTAGTTATTTTTGAAGGGCCAAATTAATATTATCAATGATAATGTGAGTTGGCCAGTATGCAAGTTGAAACTGGCCTACTAGTAAAACTTGGTAGCTCTTCAAAATAATCACTCGTATGGGAGATTATTTTTGAAGGGTTGGTCGCTCACTTGGCTGTGATTGGCCCTATAATTGTTGGACACCAAAAGATACCCTTCAAAAATCATGATCTATATTCTATTCATTCTCCCTGCCTTTCATTATATTCATTTTTAAATAACAGTAATAATAAAACATAATACTACCAACAGTAGTAACAATAGTAATACAGCCAACACCACATTGACCACTGTGCATTCTTTAGAGGGTATGCTATGATTAAATAAATCTGCTCAGCGATTAGGGATGATGACCGTTTACATTCATACAGAATAAAAAATAATATGAATCAAAATATATCGAGTTAGCAAAAATGGCGGGGTATCGACACGGTTAGTATCGAAATAAAGGTGATGAGAGTTGGGACATTAAGCAGCCAGGAGTATGATAGATTATAAATTGGTGGATTGCATTATCATGCAGGCACAAGTATGCTGGCATGACATGTGGATCTTTTGTTGATGAGTTTTGTTTTACTATAGTGCGTGGGTGAATCTAAATGATTGTGCTGACGAGGGAGTGGTGGGTCCATAATTTAGACAATAGACTTGAGATTGGACTCGGCACTACGATATATTGCCAAAGGAACATCATCATCCTCGTCATCATCGTCGTCGTCGTGGTGACTTATGTTGCTTAGAGATTCTCTGCTTCCTCTCGAGGAGTTTGATGAGTATGAAAATGCCGGAGAATATGCGCCAGACCCGTAGTCTGAGGAGGGATGTCCACTTTTGGGTGTACCACGACTATGAATGTATGAGTGCTGTGACGAAGGCGATGGGGATCTGGATCTATCGTATGGCGAATACCCATGAATATTAGGCGATCCATTGCCGCTCGTCATTCCTCTGCCATGTCCATATATCTGCTGTTGCTGTCGCTCATACTGAGGGCTTTGCATCACCATAGATTCTCCATTCTGGCGGTGATTCATTTGGGGAGACCCACGTTGCTTCTGTGGTGGTGGTGGTGGACCCCGTGCATAGTTACGCCCACGATGCCCATTTCCTGCTGCGTGTTCTTGGCCCCCCTGGGAGGGTCGCTTAAAGCGACCATATCTATTGCTCGACTGCTGCCCATTGTTATTTTTACCGGTGCTATTACTACTATTATTATTGTTATTAGTGGCACCAACTCCCATCTTCTTTTTACCTGAAGTCATTGGCATCCCACCTTTGGGTGTCTCATAAATTTCGGAGTTTACAAGTGTCGCTGAATCAAATTGATTGGGCTCAGACTCGCCGTATGGTTGATGATCATAGCCGTATCCTGGCTGGGAGCCCTGGATGGGCTCCTGAGTAATCGGCATACCAGAGTGAGCGTTTCCCATGCCATGCTGCTGATATTGCTGTGTTTGTTGGTATTGCTGTGTTTGCTGAAGATTCTGGTGCTGTTGCTGTTTATGTGGCTGTAATTGTGGCTGCTGTCCTTGCTGGGGCTGAGGAGAGAACCCAGGCGGATTTTGAGGATTTTGTTGCTGCTGATGTTGATGTTGCTGTTGGGCCGATCGGGGATTTATTAATCCAAGATACCAAAAGAGCATGTTGGATAGCAGAACCTGCTGCAATAATGGCCGGCGCGTATTGGCAAGCTTAATAGTCCCAAGACGGTATATAGCACGTTCCATATAAATGGGCAGACGATTTGAGGTGGGGATTGGTGGCCTGGATGGAGGTGGACGTGAGGGTGTGAGGATACTAGGAATAGTTGACTCTTGAGCTCCACTAGTGGTGGAAGACGTCGTGGCAGAGCTTGTGCTTGCATCGTCACCATCATCTTTGCTAGCTCCGTTAGCGGAGGTGCTTCCTCCTTTATGAGCTGAATATTTGTTATTCCCCTCTGACTGGCGTCCTTTTGACCGCGTGGTCGAGGCTTTAGATTTGTTCCTGCCAAAAAGACGAAAAGTAAGTTGATGGGGAAGCCTAGTCTTTTTTGCTGATGATACTGTAGACGCATCAGCACTACCAGACTGCTGCGACTCGTTTGGCTCAGGACTCTCTGTCGACCCCGACATATTAGTGACTGTCTCAGATACCTTTTTCTTTGCAGCATTGTCATCAGTGTTTTTCTGCCACCACGATGTTTTTGTGGTTGAAGTTGGTTGTGGCTTTTGCTCCTGAATGGGTTCGGATTGGACATTCTGCGGAGAAATGGTTTGCTTTGTAGTCGAACCTGCGCTATAACGAGGTAGTTTCGAAGTACTAGTCCCCCCTGAGGTCATCGGCTTTGAAAACCTCGACCTTTCTGAGGAGGGCTGGGATGATGCTTGTGAGAGCCCATCTGTTGATTGATAAGATGTGCCCGTGGGGCCAGACAAGGATTCCTTAACATCTAAATCGTGTATTTCCTGTGTTATTTGAGCAAGAATCTCTTCCGTAGAAAGCTTTCTAGATGTGGAATTGCCTGTACTGCCCCCAACTGGTGCCGTGGCTTTTTTGGTTGTCTCAAACTCGAAATCAAAATCAAGGGGGTCCGACATCTGCGAATCTCCAGATGATCTCGGAGTTCCTTTCTTTTCAGTGGTCTTCCCCTTTGAATGGTTGCGTTTTTTGTCGTCACCTGTCAATGAATCTGAGAGCCTGTTCTCGTCCTTTATGTCAAAACTGTCTTGCAGTTTCGATGAATCGGTTTGTTGGTGCTGCAGAGGGGATGGTACAATGGTATCTGAATGCATTCTTCTGCGTCTACCCATGGTTGAGTCTCTGCGTTTATTAGTTAGCTTACTTCGCTTCAAAGACGAGCGAGTTTTAGGCTGGACCAAAAATGGAGACTCGTCACTAATTTCCCCATCAGCATAACGCTCAAGGAGAGATTTTTTCCTAGAAACACGAAGCATTGCCGTTGTATTTCGTCTTCTTACCCCATTGTCGTCTCCAATTATCTGATATTCAAATTCAATAGGCGAATCACTGGAGTTTTCCCGGGGTCGCTCATATGACGGGTCATCAGGCGAGTATGAATACGACAGGACCGACTTGCGCCTCTGCACTGAATTTTCAAGCTTGCTTAGCTGCGTTCCATGCTTCTTGAGCCATGCCTGAAACTCGCCAGGTGCGATCTCTGGATGGAGGCGCGCTGGAAGCCATATGTTGCTGCCTTCATTATTTAAAAAATCCGAGTCTATGCTAAATTCTTCGGGAAAGCGTGAAGAAATAGCACCGCGCTTGAGCTCACCCACAGCCTCCATTTCATCATTAAGCCAGACACTATCATCGGAGGCCCCGCCACTCTTGCGTGATTTTTCATTCTTTTCTGAGGCATTGGGGCGCGGGGTGGCTCCAGAGCCAATGGACCTGCTACGCTGGGGCCCAGGCTGCTTGTCTTGCGACTTTTTTGATAGCATATCTTGTATGCGGGCGACGTGCTGTTATGTGCAAGTATACGTGTGTATGCGTGTCTATATGTTGGGTATTGGCTTGTGTGGCCTAAGCACAATGTTTACTGGGATTTGTCAAACCAGGTGAAAATCCCTCAAAATGAACAAGGTACAGGCCAATGGCGGGCCTATAAGGAGCAAGGCGGAGAATACAGTTCCAATGCGAAAGTTACAAAAGCACCCCCAAATTATAATTTAGGGCAGAATTTGTTACCCTGCACAAAAGCTACGATACGGAAGGCACGTCTCTTCTTCTGTCAGAGATAGTATGACAGGTTGATGGGGCCAGGCAAAATGCGTTCGAATGAGCTGGTTGGCGCCCAGTAATTGTAGGCGGTAAAGCGAGAGTAAATAGGAAATGTACAAAAAGAGAAGTAGAAAACAAGGTGAGAAATATAGTAGAGAGGGGGGACAGAAGGAAGGCAAAGAAAATAAAAAGGCAAAATAGAAAAGAACAATAATCACCCTAATAGACAGAAACAGAGGATGTGAGCCCAAGACCTTGTTAAAGGAAGGACACACTGAATGTGTGCCATTCTGTCTAACCAGCACAAGGAGCTGTAAACTTGCTAGCTCACTCCTAAATCTGGCCCAATCTAAATTTAAGAACCGTTTCTGTAACTACCATTCCTTCTAATCATGAGCACTCCAGTACTACTGCCCTTCTCTAACTACTACCAATACTACCTGTCTATTGCTAGTGCCACGCAGTCTGCCATTATTCCTTGTAGGCTGCTTTTTCTTGACTTTAAACTGGCGTTTCTATACGCCCGGTTTCTAGTTCGCCACAACACATGCAAACCACAGCTTCTTGAGAAAATATCCATACATACACAAACACAAAATGCTTGGCTTGTTACTATACCATACAAGAACAGCTCGGTGCTGATAAACTATCTGCAACCATTGGCTCTTTGGACCAAAATTTGTGCAAACATAATGCGGGCTCAGGTCTGTGAGAACTGGACCATAAACGGTCTGTGGTGTTTAGAGCTCCATCATACACCTCATTGCTTCATTTTCTCACTCACAGCCATAATCACATATCTCGCTTTACATGCAACAGCCCCACAGGCCATAACAGCTATTTGCGAAAACCACAGCAAAGGTCTGCGACTAATCATCTGGGCTCATGGCTTTGGGTGTTTTGAGAATTGCAGCACCATATAGATCCCAAGCATGGCATCGCTATAATTCTGATATAGAAGGAGGCTGGGGCATTAACCCATTTGGCTGGTTTCTCTGAACTTTTCCAGCCCAAGTCTCTCTCACAGACTTTTATCCCAATGCGTATGCCCATGCACACTCAACCCCACAGCTTCTGCTCACGGACTCCATGGTGGCATGATAATCTACATGATCAGATCACATTAATGCATAGGCTTAACGTTGCAAGCCAGGGCTGCCACCAAGCATCTCTCACTCACTCAAAGAAGACCAATGACAAATTCTAAATTTATATTCTGTAAAAGACTTGTGGATATGGATCATAGTTTTTGAAGGGTGAAAGTTTACTAGTAAAACAGGACATCCATTTGGCTATGATTGTCCCTATAATCATTGGTTACCAAAATTTACCTTTCAAAAATTATTGCCCATGTAGCCCAAAAATCATTACCTCTGGTTGTTAGAGCCGGGATTAGTTGACTGGTATATCAAGGTTTTTGGTCTATTGAAAAAAGGCCTATTACAATATCATACTCTCCAGCCAACTCTAATCGACGTGGTGGTGGTGGTGGTGGGATCGGAGCTGCGGTTATCCATCAATTGACCCACCAAGCACGCACATAACGTGCTGGTAGAGCGAATGGTTTGCTGCTACGTCAACGCCCTTTATTTTTAGCTTTAAATTCCATGTCTACAACCTATCTCTTTTCTGCTCTCCTTTATTTCAAGCATTTTATAACTATATAATACCACACATGGATTGGAACACCCTATTTAATAATTCAAGGATATCCGCCAAGGGGCGCCAGCAGCTGGTGAGAGTATACCAGACGCTGGGTCTAACTGTCGCTACCGCCAGTGCTGGGGCCTACCAGCACCTCGCACAAGTCGTACCAAGCATTGGGGGAGGGTACATGTCAATAGCCGCTGCGATAGTCACACTAGTGGCACTCTTAGCCATGGAGGCGCGGCCGTCAAACCTAAACACACGTATTGGCCTTCTGGCTGGCCATGGCTTCTTTCAGGGCCTTTCTATCGGTCCATTTCTTGATCAGCTGATGCTGGCAAGTTCGAGCGGGTCGAACATATTATTTACAGCACTGGCGGCTACTGCAGTCATGTTTGTATCCTTCTCCCTCAGCGCTTCTGCCACTGACCGCAGAACCGTGATGTACCTGCTGGCACTGATAACTGCCATTGCATCGACCTTTGCCTGGATAAACATATCATCGTTGATCTTCCCCATCAGCCCATACATAGGCACATCTTTACTCTTGGGCGTTGGCATTACCAGTCTCTATGTCATAGCTGACACCCAGCTTCTACTACATACAGCGGAGACAGCTCCTGGCGGGCTTGATCAAGTTGATGGCGCCTTGGTACTATTTTCTGATCTGTTCCAGTTGTTTGTACGATTAGCTATGCTGCTACTTGAGCAAGAGCAGAGAAGGGGAGAAAGAGGAAGACGCAGCGACCGCAAAGGAAAGCGTGTCGAGCGAGAATTCTAGTCTTTTATTAACACTGCATAAATCTTTTATGTCTTTCCCATTGCTTGCATGTATACAAATCTCGGACATTTAATTTTGTAATAAAAATAGTGGAAAGCTATACTAAGTGACATCAAGGCATTTTAAAAAATAAAAAAATAATGAAAATGGAATTAGAGACCATAGGCTTCGATCTTCTTTGCCAGATCAAAGGAGTCTCTGGCATAGTCCACGGGTGTCATTCGAACAATGTTATAGCGAATGCGGGTTTCCTCGTTGTATGTATGGCTCTTGGCACGGCAGGTAACGTTATAAGTCCCGAATAGCTTTTCCTGGACAGCCTTCAAATACTTGACCTCGTCTTCTTCCTTAAGTGCAACAAGGTCATTAGAGGGTCTTCCGAATAGCTGTTCGCCAATCTCATTGAAGCATTGAACCCAAATTTGTCCAGTATGATCACACAAGGTGGCCGGGAAAATGTAACGGTAGTTGGGTGTTGAGTACATCCGCTGGCACTTCTCACATCTCCACTGACCATTTTCTTCCATAACCTTCTTGTTACAGCCTTCACTAGGACATGCGGGGTAAGCAATGTTATCGGCCTTAATGATAGTTATGGTGCCACGAGTATTAAAGAAATCAGCACTATCGCCTGCGCCGAGCTCTTCGGTCTTGGCCTGACCGATAGTGACTGTCTTTGTGTTCCTTGCTGCCTGCCCGTCCTCAGGACCCGAGTTGCTATATGCCTGGTAGCTGGCATGTATACCATGGCTATCGTACCAGCCACGAAGACGGTGAGCCTCAGGTATATCCGGGTTAAGAAGGTAATTGGTACTCATAACAGTTGAGAGAGATCTTCCTCCAAAGTCTCCAAGCCGAACACCCTTAAGAGCAATTACAGGCCTATTCATGTCATTAAATGCCTCGGCCGTTTCTCCCCAAAGTGTCAGTCTTACTTGATACAGGCTTTCGTCAACGAGAACCAAGTCGCGCTTTTGTCGCTAAAAACGCACAAGAATTACAAAGATAAATTACATGGCATTCTTACTAATACAGAACATGTCTTTGAAGCCCTAAAATGATCAAACATACCTCGTTTCCTGCCTTGGTAATAATGGTGCTGAGGTCTCTCACATCATGTACAACGGCAAGAATGTCTATAATTGTATATATATAAACAACAAGGTCAGTATCCATTACAAAACATACGCTGTGCACTCACTTTATGAGGGCTGGGCTGCATCTCTTACCAATCATGGCATCTTTTTCGAACTGCCCGAGGCTGCCAAGAGGGATAAACGAAAATCTGGCTGAAGGAATATTTGCTTCTTCTTGACACGGGGTAATCTCAGTATAGTGATCAAAGCTGATCTCATACTCATTATTAACATTGCTAAACTTCTTGTTTGCCATCTTGACAGCACCCTTGCTAATATAGTATACCTATGAATGATAAAAATAGAGATCTCAGAAAAGGGACACGTATTTATGTGTGCTCATTACTAGCTGTTATCGCCATTACAACATACCTTGCCAACTTCTAGCGCATCGTAAAATTTGTCCACCTGTTGGTTGAAGCCAGTGGCTCTAATTTCGCCTGTCTCATCAACCAAATTGACGTTGAATAGCTTTCCTGAGCCTTTTTGGTTATTCCAAGTGCGGATTTGGGACTTCTCAGAGACACGTGCACGGATTGTCCACTTATTTTGGTAAGGGTTGATACTACTAATGGGGTAGGTTGTGGTTGGCAGCTGGGGTGCTCCGCCTTCTCCAGTCGATATGCCACCGCTATTCACATTGGCGCCGAAACTGGATGCAAAAAGCTTCCTGTCTGCGACTTGTTGCCCAAAGCTTCCACCACCGAGAGAGTTTTGTGGAGAGGTGCTAAACCCAGAGGGTTGTTGTTGTTGCTGTTGTTGTTGTTGTTGTTGCTGCTGCTGCTGTGGTGGTTGCTGTGGCTGTTTGGCCATACCAGCACTGGATGGCGATGCTGCAGCAGAGCTTTGACCGTATTGCTGAGGATTCCCTATTCTTTTTCCTACAGTTTCAAGGCACTCGAGTTCAAGAGCAACAATGATCCTTTCGTTTTCCCTCAGAGTGTTGACTCTATAATTAATCAATCGGATGATGGTGTGTTTTTGGATTTTTTCACTTTCGATCAAAGGGTTTAGCTGAGTTGTAAAGACGACTATTATTAAATAAAAGATAAATTGCGTTTAGTGGTTTTATAGTCAAAGAAGTCCTTTATAGTTGGTGCCAAAGGCTATTTACAGAATCGTATAAGGGACCATACGTACTAGTCATAGTGTGGACGCCGTCAGACAATGCACACCTATAGCGGGTGGGCCCAGAATTGTTCTTAGACACGATGGGCTTCATCGTGCTGACAATTTGAAGAACTGGCTTTTCGACAGAAGCTCCTCCTGGGCTTTGGTCATTGATGATAGCCTCGATAGCTCCTTGCGAAAGGCTGGTGTGTGACATTGTGTTATTTTGTTAATAAATATAAATATATATATATTATTTTTTATATGTGTGGTATTAAGTTTCAGAGAGAAATGTTTTATTGCAATATTTCGCCTCCCTTCTGGGTTTGTATGTTGTCATTTTAGGATCATGACGCCAAACAGCCTCCAAAATTTGTCATTGTTGACGCCAGTTGTAGACGCTTATGAAACAAATGGTTGTGTGATTAAATCAAATTTTTATGAACCCATAACTTTATGACAATCAAGCTTTATCAAAATTGGTGATTTTGAGTCTTTTTTCTGCATTATAGCTTGAAACAATTCAATGTGCTTGTTTTTGACTCTTGAATTTTTTAAACTTTTCTACCAATTTGCATAAAATTCAAGGCTGTCTCGATATTTCTATCAAGTCACTTATAGGCACACCTTTAATCCTTTTGTCACACTTTAAGCGATAACGATGAATAAAAACCCAACTCAGACAGC
The DNA here is from genome assembly GCA_027575805.1 of Mycoemilia scoparia. Lineage (NCBI taxonomy): Eukaryota > Fungi > Kickxellomycota > Kickxellomycetes > Kickxellales > Kickxellaceae > Mycoemilia > Mycoemilia scoparia. The sequence continues at coordinate 46,651 of JANBPU010000023.1, read as the reverse complement.
AACGGACGGATATGCTGAGTCAGTGGCTGGCTATTCGGAGTTTGATGACCTACGCAGTGAAGCCATGAGCACCCAATTATCTTATACATCGGGATACATAGACGATGGGGCAGAGATAGCATCCAATGCACCCCGTCCACGGAGAGAGAGGGGCGGGTCCGACGAGGATGAAGAGGACCTGGACTTTAACAAACTAACTCTGCGAGACCAAGCAGGAAACAAAGGTGTTGGTGACAATAGCATACTCAGTGATAGCGATAATGGCATAGACAGCATTAGCGATGATGAGATATTGGAAGAAGACCTTCCTGAGCACGCCTGCAAATACTGTGGCATTCACAATCCCGAGTCAGTGGCCAAGTGCCTGACTTGCAAAAAGTGGTTTTGTAACTGGAGAGGAAACACTGCAGGTTCCCATATTGTATCGCATTTGATGTTCTCCCGCCATAAGGAAGTGCAGCTACATGAGGATGGACCACTTGGAGAAACTGTCCTTGAGTGCTTCAACTGTGGAAACAAGAATATATTTTTACTGGGATACATACCCGCAAAAGGTGACGCGGTTATTGTGATACTTTGTAGAAGCCCATGTGCCGCAGCACCTAGTAGTAAGGATGTGACGTGGGATGCGTCCCAGTGGCAGCCACTTATATCTGAAAGATCGTTTTTGCCCTGGTTACTACAAATCCCTATGCGCAAAGAACAGCAGCGTGCTCGACCAATAAATAAACATCAGATGTTTCAACTTGAAGATGCATGGAGAACTAATGCCAATGCAACATTGGTCGACATTGAAAAGCCAACCGTGGAAGATGAACTCCAACCAGTTCTGCTGAGATACAAAGATGCCAAACTGTATAGAGACACTTTCTCACCACTTATCGCTGTTGAGGCTGAATATGAGAAAATGGCACGCGAATCGTTGACCCAAGAAAATGTAGACGTACGCTGGGATGTCGGTCTAAGCAATCAACACTTGGCATGGTTTACTCTGAAAAAGTACGAGCTCGGTGAAGCGCGCTTGGCCATCGGTGATGAACTGAAGCTAAGATACAGCGGTGAGCTCCATAAGGAATGGGAAAGCCGCGGCACGGTTATGAAACTCCCAGACAACTTTAATGACGAAATCTGTCTACACATATTTAAACCAGATGCGCCAACTAACCTCACCAGCAACTTTTGCATCGATTACGTATGGAATGGAACGATGTTCAAGAGAATGCAAAAGGCTATTGACACATTTACAAATATGTCTAGCAAGGCCTTCGATCGTGAAATCCGTGCTGTATTGTTGGGCCAGAAAAGCATCGAGCCCAAGTCCGTGTTGAAACCCCACCACCGCTTTTCCATACCCAACCTCCCAGATCTCAACCGCTCGCAGGTTATGGCCATAAAATATGCACTTAGTCAACCCATCACGCTTATCCAAGGCCCACCAGGAACAGGCAAAACTGTTACTTCTGCAACTCTGGTATATCACCTGGCGAAACTGGAGCATGGAAAGATCCTTGTTTGTGCACCCAGTAATGTTGCTGTCGATCAGTTAGCCGAAAAGATCCATCAAACGGGACTCCGTGTTGTCCGCATGACTGCACGCAATCGCGAATCCATAGATTCAAATATTGATTTCCTTACCTTGCATGAGCAGGTCCGCATCAGCGATTCATTCCCCGAACTCAAGAAATATACGAAATTGAAGCAGGAGCAAGGCGAGCTTAGTAGAACTGATGAGTCCCGCTTCTTTACTCTGCGCTACAAAGCAGAACAGGAAATCCTCAAGCATGCAGATGTCGTACTCTGCACTTGCGCTGGTGCAGGTGATCCTAGATTGTCAAGGCTAAAGTTCCGCTCAGTACTTATTGACGAAAGCACACAGTCTTCCGAACCAGAGTGCCTAATACCACTTGTCACTGGTGTCAAGCGTATCGTATTTGTTGGTGACCACCAACAGCTTGGCCCAGTTATCAGCAACAATAAGGTAGCTCAGGCTGGTCTCATCATGTCTCTCTTTGAGAGACTTATTCTTCTTGGTTTGCGCCCTCACCGCCTTGAGGTCCAATATCGTATGCACCCCTGCCTATCCGAATTTCCCAGTAACTACTTTTACGAAGGATCTTTACAAAATGGTGTTTCTGCACCCGAGCGTCTGCGCCCTGAGGTGGATTTCCCATGGCCTAGCCCACAAAACCCGATGATGATGTATTCATGCCTTGGGTCTGAAGAAGTTGCTGCCAATGGCTCATCTTTCCTTAACCGTGTTGAAGCGGCCAACTGTGAAAAGGTAGTTAGTCGATTGCTAAAGGCTGGCATCAAACCAGAGCAGATAGGAATTATCACTCCTTATGAAGGACAGCGCAGTTGGATGGTGCAACAACTTTCGTCTGCTGGCTGCATGAGCGCTGACGTCTGCACAAGAATTGAAATTCTTAGCGTTGATGCCTTCCAAGGTCGTGAAAAGGACTACATTATTCTTAGCTGTGTCAGAAGCAATGATCGGCAAGGTATCGGATTCCTGAATAACCCAAGGCGTCTCAATGTGGCCCTCACCAGAGCAAAATATGGTCTCGTTATTTTGGGCAATCCAAAGGTGTTAAGTAGGAACCAACTTTGGAGAGAATTGATTACCCACTTCAAGCAAAGAGGATGCCTTGTGGAAGGACCACTTGAGAACCTCCGGCCATGCTTGATCAACCTAGGTAGACTACCAAAGCCCAAGCCACTCAGCGAGGCACACCTCAAACTTCTTCAATTGAAAAATTTGGAAACAAACTATATGGCGCGACTTGAGATCAACACCAGGAGCAACAAGTCCAAGAGCACACACTACATTCCACCGGATTTCGGAGGTCTGGCTCAGGCAGATAGTAGAGATCGTAGACTAGAAGTGGTCGAGGGTTCTACGCTGCCGTCGGCAGATCGGTTGAATCAAGTAATGCAGTGGCTCTCGCATGGAAGTATGCAAAACTATATGCCATCGGCAAGCACAGCAGCCAATTCACATTACACCGAGTCAAGACATGATGGATCCCAATTTAACTTTGATGGGGTTGAGAGTTTTAGCACTAAAGATATTGGGAGAGGTGGCGATATAGATCCAGATACCAATACAAACAAATTCCATTCATCTCTGCACTCTTACATAGGGCTCAGCCAAAGCGATAGAATACAGCTAATCAATGGAAGTAGCTCTGGCGAAAATGCACTCGACAATACTAGTGGATTCAAGTCATTGCGAAGTAACAATGACCTGGTTGGATCATCGATTTGGAGAACAGATCAGGGCAACTTCAATTTGTACAAAACACAGCCAGCTGACTCCATATACGAATACGAATCACAAATATCGGGAGAGGACAACTTGACTGATATTAACGGCAATACACACACATCAAGCCAAAACCCCCCAGCAGCAGCAGCAGCATCAGAAGTAACTCGATTTTAATTCAAGGCGATAAAGTGACATTTGCGCTCCTTCCTTTTTTTAAAAATGACCGTTACATTAAAAACATCTGTGATTTAACAATGCAACATAACTTATGAAGTTATATTATTATAAGAGAATGGCGATGATGATGATGATAATAATAATAATAATAAATAATGATGTATTTACTAATAATAGTTGAGAAAATGATAAAGGATTTAACAGACACGCATTATCCCAGCCCCGAAAATTATGCAAGCATGATGGAAAGGATTCTTTAAGGACGGAAGAATGCATAGCAATTGAAATGGAGCATGAAAAATAAAATTTAGTCAAGTCAAGGACTTCTGAAGCTGCTGAAACTCTTAGCATGGCCATTCATGCTGTGTGGGGACCCATTCTTTGAAATACCTGGGAATATTTCGCGCACATAATCTATCATGAATTTGACGACCCTTGCCTGAGACTTGAACTGGTTGGCAGGGTTCTCTTTTGGATCAACACCAACCAAAGTAGGCCCAAGGACTATTGATAGATTGGATGTGTTCATCATGTTTTGTTCTTGGAAAGCCTGTACTCTAATGGTAAAAGAAAAGGTTTCGCACACACATTGTTGTTAGAACCAGGAGGTTGTGTCTATAGACATAGACTCGTTGTCACAAGATACCCTGTATTTGCATGTACGTATATGGACCCGAGGGTTTGGAAACTTACTTGTCAAAGTGCCATATAAGATATTTGAGGATCTCGTAGTTATGGTGAGGAAGCTGCTCAACCTCATACCGGAAATGCCTCAATACTCGATCAGTAACCCTTTGGTCGAGATCTAATACGGATTGATTGCCAAAAGTAGCTTGTAAGTAAATGGCAAGATAGATATATAGATATATATATATATCGGCATTATATAGTAGATGTAATGGAAAATAGCCACCTACCAATTATTGAGCTGAGCTTTTCGCAACAACCGCCAGGAATAATTCCACCAGGTATATGGCGCAAATATAACTTTACCAGGCCTGTTAAATTATTTATATCGTCCTTGTAAATGCCCATTTTTAGGTCGACCTTCTCCGCATCTATAAGCAGATTATTATACACAAAGGATTTCCATGTAAATAATAATTTGGGGGCGACAGAAAGAAAACATCTGGTAAACAATGGGCATAGCTATATACTTACCAAGATCAAAGTCGGCCTGTAGTTTGTTAATTACAGACATTTGACCCGAGAGCCTATAAAGTCCCTCCTGTTGCAATCCTATTGATCGGTATTTAAAATGTACGGTGTATACTTATCATTAATACTCAAAACGCCTTCATCAATTAGAAATATACACCCATCACTCATCCCCCATCCCCCACTCACAACTAATGGGCAGAAACAAAACCTCCCATTGCTCTGACTTACCACAATCCTCGATTATATGAATACACTTTGTCAGTATAGTCGGAATAGTCTTTTTGTCGCGTTCTAGCTGGGTTTCAAGCTTGACGCCAAAAATAGGCCGTGGATTGGCAAAGGCTTGAGCAATTGGAGACATCTCGTACTCAGCATAGGGGATGTTGTCGTACCTTGGGCTCTCTTGGCCCTTTGACATCGACTGCATATACGTAGATAGGTCGTTCTCGTTATCAATATAATCAACTATATCGCCCATTCCAGGAACATCTGTGGGCTTAATAAGAAGGGCATCAGACAAAAGCGACGATTCATAAAAATAAACGTATTTTTTTAGGTTTGATTTGAGCATATTATCGATCTCCAAAACCAAATCATAGGTCTTTTTTATCGCACTTGGAAGCTCCTCGCTGTAGTATGCCGAGCGAATACGGTTGGTATTTGTGAGCTGAAGCTTGTAGTTTTCATCGCACATTTTTGTCTTTACTCTAGCCTCCTGCTCAAGCTGTTCGAGCTATAAACAAACAAAAAAAACAGGCAATATTTTGTTTAGATCTGTACTGCTGCTGCTGCTGCTGCTGTTACTACTGCTATATTTGTAAACAACACTCATGCCCACAAACATTGCGATACATTTACGGATATATGTTGGTCCCAGAACCTACCATCTCGGGAGTATCATTTTTGTGTTTATGGAAGATGCCCGATACGGCTCCGCTTATATTTCTGAATTTTGCAACCTGATTGGACAGATCAGAGCGGCCATTCCTTTTGAGCAAAAATCTCTCCCATTCGCAGCTTTGAACCTCATATTTGTGTTTGGTCTAAACAGATAAACATGCATGCATGCATGGCATGAAATATTATGAGTTAGTTACAAGCGTGACTGCATTTGGCGGATATCATGAAAGCGGGATTTATATATCCTGAAAGCAGATGATGATAATAATAATAATAATTGGGATATATATATATATATATATATAATTACCTTTTCCATGGATGTGATGGCCTCTTCGACCTGCTTGCGATTTTGAGAATCAAACTCCTTGATCTAAATAACCCAAAATCCAAACAATAGCAAAGTTGGTTAGTGGGAGAGAAGCGTATCATTGTGTGCGTGTGTGTGTGTAGCAAACAAAGATTTATACAGGCAAAATCAATGAAAATGACGCAATTGCTGAACACAAGACGATGAACAGAAACAACACCGTACCTGTTTCAAAACCCTCTCTCTGTCTTCACAAAAAGCAGTGAAATCGTTCGCCATTTGGGTCAGACGGTCACTCAGCTCGTAGTGACTTGTGCCCATCTTGCCGTGGATCTCTAAGACCTTTTGCCATTGTAGTACAAACGAGCTAAATGTGCGCAAAAACAAGGCCTTGTCATGTTAGCTAACCACAACAAAGCACAACATAGCAGCACTGGGGTCCTCAAGATGAGATGCTGTGCAATGTTATGTCTTTACTGCGGCCTATACTTCAGTGGCTGCTGCTTGCCAATGCATCCTTGCTGCCTCCTCACTGGTAAACTTTGTGTAATCAAAATTCTATGTAAATATTGAGAAGATGATGATGGTGGAGAAGGTAAAGTAGGATGAAAAGCAGGATAAGCAGCAGTCCGTGATTTTCTTTGGGAAAGATTATATCCAAGAGTAGCAGCAGCAGCAGCAGTAGCAGAACAAAAACATATACACAGAAAATACATATTTGAAAGGACACCCCATGTGATCGATCTACTCAATTGAATGCTTACTCTACACGGCCACCAGACTTTTCGAGATTGTCGAGAGAGGACGTTTCCGCCCGTTGCAGGGCTTTTGAATAGTCCCTTTCTATTGAAGATCTTTTGTGGAAGAACTTTATGACATCCTTTAGAAGAAGCACAATGGGTCAGGTCAGAATCGTTAGTCTGGCATGTTTGTGCGTGCCACCATTAGCTACAAAGTAGAGGCCACGCTGGATGGCAGCATTGACACACGCTTGCTATGCTCCCAGCCCCTCCTCTATTGTCCGGAGGGAGACAGCATATTGAGGGAAACAATGGCGGTGCATCAGCGCCCAGCTTTATAACTAAATTTACCTTGCATGTCGATATACTTTGTCTTGCCCGCTCAAACAAAATTATCAGCGCGTTCTAACAGCACGCCAAACACAATAGCATAGCAGCATCCGGACGGGTTAGAATATACACAGCTAGGAGGAAATGGGAAATGCAAGGCTATGAATTCCAATTTAGGGCCATCACATGTACTTACATTGACTTTGAGCACGTCTATGCTAGGCCTTTCGGAAGGGCTAGTGTTGAAGGATGCGGTCGAGGAAACTTCTGAGGCCGACACGTTTGAGGTCCTGATGGCAGACAGCCGATTTGCTGCTTGATCACCTGGCATCTCGGGACTCCTGTTTGCCATGGCAGCGGTAAAAGAATAATGATAATGGTGGTAGAAGTAGTAGTAGTAGAAGTAGTAATAGTAATAAACAAGGAATGTGTAAATATAATAAGAGAGCGAGCAAGAGCGAAATAAGCAAACCTGTGCGTAAATAGAAGATGGGAAAGGAAGAAGTAATCTAGAAGAGGGGCGGATTTGTGGGCGAGGAAAGGACAATAGGCTGAGAATGAAAGGAATGACTTCTCGCCAAGAGAGGAAAGGAGAGATTGTGTACCAAAATTTGGAACACAGTTAGCCAGCGGGTATACTGAGGTGGGAAAGAGGCGGGCTCTCTGTCTGCGCCTGATGGAAAAATTAGCAAGTTTGGAAGAGTTGGGAAGGCAAAAGCGCAAAGCGAGGGAGGTATTCGAGAGTCCCAATATTCGACGAGTCTTTGCAAGGAAGCGTGTGCGCACGGCTTTGACAGTTGCTTGGGCTCCGCTGCTAAAGACGTGCAAGACAGGACTTGCAAAGACAAATGAAACAACAAGCCGCATGTGTGTCTGGATGGAGCAAACTATGTGCTGCATGCAGACTGAAGTGGCCATCTGGTCCTTTGAGCTGAAACACTGCTTTGCCCTCCAAGCAGTCTAAGTCAAACCCCGCTATGACTTGCGGTCCGCCACTCTATTGACCTATCGTCCATCAGTTGATAGGACCGCTTTTTCTGATCTCCGCTACAGCCCTAATTCCCATGCACGCAGTCTCCAAAGCCAAACTCTGTGTCATTGTGAGCGAACAAGGCGATTGACTCCATCTATTTGACCTTAAATGCCCATCTTGTGCCTGACGCGAAAGAAATGGCCACAATAATCAGGTTTGTATTCGGGCCAAACAGGGCTCGTGCTTAAAAGGCCTTTTTACTTTGTGGCCAGTTCTCTATCAAAAGAGAACAGACAAGCATGCTCATACATTCCCCGCAAATTGGCCCATGACACGTACACTTTGGCTGGAGCCTGACAGATTATTGGCTATTATCCAGGGTGCTATTCTGGTACACCTCCAAAGGAGATTCTGACATTTTTCGGGGACAATGGCGATAGCAGGCTGGTTGTTACCCAAACTTTTTGTGGAGGCCACAGGCCACTACATCATAGCACTGGCATTGCTGTGCCGGTTTCGAAAAGGTGCCATTCTCTCCTTACATCTGACATGTCACCTCGCAGAAACCCACAGAGCCAGGATGGATCATTTAAGCTAGAGACAATAAAATCTTGCTGCTGGTTATTCTGCCGTTTTAGTCAGGTGCTGTAGATAAAATAGCTGCAAAATCCATTATTGCCAGTCACTCGAGAACAGGGTTTTTTATTCTATGGGCAGAGGCCCAGGTGGTGTCTGCATCCAATGCCCATCATCCACAAACCTACATGACCCAGAACATGCTTCTCGTATGAGTGATTATTTTTGAAGGGCCAAGTTTTACTGGTAGGCCAGTTTTAACTTGCATACTAGTTACCATATATTTTCGTTGTTAATACTAGTTTAGCCCTTCAAAAATAACTACCCGTGTGGATCGTTGTTTTTGAAGAGCCAATTTTTACCAGTAGGCCAGTTTCAACTTGCATGTTGACCAGCCTATGCTATCATTGATAATATCAATTTAGCCCTTCAAAAATAATCACTCATATGTATTTGTTCTATTTTTAGCCTGGCCAACTTTTTCGGCCGGGCCACAACGTATCAGCAAAGCGCTATCGTTGACGGATCCGTTGCAAGCTTTCGAGCCAACGCAAATTGCTCGTGAAAAAATGTGGCAGCATTTACGTTTAAGCTGAATTCTAGAAGCCAGAGGCCAATTATGAGTGTCCTAGCGGCCACCAAAGTCCACGTTCTTTCCCATTGTTTGAGAAATAAATTGTTATCTCTACAAACAAAAGAATAAAGATACATCCAAAAAGAAAAAAGATGGCCAGCTTCACATGTGGTGCAGAAAAGTCTGCCCTAGAAAAATGCCCCAAACATACCGCAGAGTAGTTACTTTTAAGGAAAGTGGCCAATGGCGATGTGTATCGATAGTTTGGATGAGAGGCCTGGATGTCGGCTTAGAAACATGTGCACACACACACATATATATACATACACGCAAAAATATATCAAAAGGCTTGTGGATATGGACTCCTTTAATGAGGCAAGGTGCGCTTTGATAATATGCTGAAAATCTTCAGGAGAGACCCAAGCTAGCACCATGTGTGGCTATGATTAACACTACTACCAAGAACCTGGGTTTCTATCTACGGCAAAATACTTGGAAAGATTGGCAAGGCACGCAAAATACAAATAGGCCAATTGCCAAAACAGCCTAAAACACGCCACATTAGAAAATGGACAAAGGATGTCTAATCTGTGGCCGAAAACATCATGCCATGCCACACACAGGCACGCACCCAGGTCAAGCCACCGTATATGCCAACTCTGTGTGGCCCGCTGTGAAAATTCGTGGGGGATTGACGACCGCTTCCACCACCGAGAATCATCACCAGGCTCTGTGGGTTGCGCAATGACTTGCAAGCGCTGCTCCCAAACCATGGAGACCATTGATGTGCTGCTCTGTGTGCGTGCCGTCAATCCGATGTCCTAACTTTATCCGGTACATCATCTCGAACAGATCTTGCAAGTCACAGAATGCCCCGCTATTGCTGGTCCTGCTGTTGCTACTATTTCCACCAGCTACTGCACCGCCACGGCGTGCGTTTGTTTGGCATGTGCGGGTTTGCCATAAACACGACGACCCATGTAGGAAAGTATAGCGGGCAGCAGCTTCATGGAAGGAAACCAGCCGCCCTTTTTCTTTATGGTGGCTCTGCGGTGGAATTCCGCAAAGCCATTTGCGATAAGCGTGGCAGCCTCCATCGCCATATGACTGACTGGCAGCGACCCCCGCAAGACGGGAAGAAAGGCGTTGCAGCCCCAAAGCGCAATGACGAAGATGCAGCTTCCTTTTGTGGTGTGCTGGCCAACTTGCTGTACACAAGAATGCTGGGCTGGCATGTACGTAGGATCGGGCTAAAGCTGGAAAGAAGCTGTAGTGGTGATGGTGCTGCTGCAATGAGACACAATCAATGCATTATTGCAAGAAAGGTAAGAGCGTTTGTTATCATACGGATCCTGGAAAAGCCGCGCCCGCGTGTTTCTGTTGAAAGTTTGTACAAAAAACGCTGTGTTTCTTTCTTTGCCAGACAAAACACAATACAATGAACTGCGATATGCAATGGAAAAATAAAGCAGCTTCGCACCGATATTGCCATTGGAATATTTGTCCTAGATAACACACCGCCTCCACTGTGCCCTGCCTTGTTATCATGACTATTTTGGGAATTTCTGCCGGAACAAACTGCTGCTGCTGCTGCTTTGTGTGGCTCCTCCTCAGCCTTTCATTTATTTGTCTTCTGCAGACTCAATTATTCCTGTGGCGGCGGTTAAAGCGGAGGGTTTCTAGATAGCCCAGGTGGTGTTGGTATTGGTGCTGCTGGAGGCCTGGACTTTTCAATATAGCATCATGTATCATTGTTTGGCTTTAATGCAATTTGGGGAAGACATGTATATATATATTGCTGCATGAACATATGGACGTGTTTGGGGAGGGGGAAGAAAGGGAGAGAGCAGATGTTCTAAAAGGCGTGCAATAGAAGCCACAGATATATTCTCAAGCCGTTTGGCTAAAAGGACATTGCCGTTGCCGTGTCTTTGCCGCCCTGCTACAAGTTTTATATAGACGCAAAAAGCAGGAAGGTGACTCAGCGCCTTGTTCATGGGAAAGCCTGTGCTTCTACAACACATGCTCTGGCGTGGATGCACAACAACCGGTGGTGAGTTGCAGCCCTTGTGCAGGGCGATTCGCGTCCCATCCCCCTTAATGCCACCACCACGGTACTACTAAAGCCTTGTGTGGCTTTCGATTACTGGCTGTGGTCACAAAAAGGTGCCTGCGCGCATCGCCCTTCTTCAAGCAATGCGTATAGAGGCCAATCCAAGACAGGGTGCTGCAAGCCCAGTGTCTCAACTAGATGATTGGCACGGGTTTTGTGGCTGATCTGACTAAGAGACTGCTTCATCGGAACACCGGGATCACTGCTTATCTGGCCCACCACAGAGCTTGTTTGTGTTTTCTCCCTTTTGGCTCAGAATGACATGCCATGACGACGGTGATAGCCTCGAAGAGATGGTGCAGGGGCTGGGAGGGGCCCCGTCGGGTGGGCGGCTGAAGCATTCCGCTGCCACCAGCACTGCTCTATGGCCAGTCCTAGGCATTGTGGCCGTATGGTGGAGCGTGTGAGCGGTACGTGCGTGCCGTCCGCCTTAGCAAGCCATATGCTCGCAGTTGTATGATCCAGGCCCCTTTTTATGCCGCTGGCCCCAATGTCGACGGGTAGCGTGCCTTTAGATCTTAATACGTCTCAGCAAAACACTCAAGCCCTCGCACCCTGTGTGCTATTATTGCCAAAGCGTGCCCTGCCTACACTTGCATGCAACAAGCAGCGATGGGAAGTAGTCTACAATGACGAGATAAAGCACAGTGAGCTGAAAGATTATTCGGCCAGAGAGACATTGGCTAAGGGCCTGTGGAACCCACAGGCTCCACATGATGAGGCAGTGCAGCTTGCTTTGTGGCCAACTATAAGTTGGCAAAAACCAGTTTATTCTAGCCCAAAACACGTGTTTGGTCCGAATCAGTAGCTGTGACAGCGCAGGCATTGGCGGCAATATTTTATTTACTGATGAAACGGGCAGGATGAGGCCAATGAGAGATCGCGTTTCTGGTTCCTCTCCGTCCGAATATTGTCGCTTCTGCTGCCCATTGTGCGGGCATGTCTGCCCATGAAGCCCAGAGGCGAATAGTCGGCGGGCAAAAGAAATGGTCGAACTTTCACCCACCCCAGCCTGCACTTACACGCCTTGTCGAACACAACCCAAGGTTTGTATACAGTCGCAGCCATTCAGCCCGTGGCTAAAAACCAAAATGGGAAGAGCGGAAGTTGATAGGTGGCCGGCCCAATTTTGTTTGTACCTTAACTGGAAAAGCCCAATCATTTATGTCCTCGCCTCTATGTTTGACCGCTAACGGCTCCCGTCCCACCAGATCGTGTAAACCTCCATTTCATCTCGCTCTTGACCACCTGCAAGCGCTGCTGCTCCTGTGCCTGTGTCTCCACACACACATACACACATTAACAAGGATTGCCACTCCTTTTTAAAAAGACCATTAGGCCCTCGTTCGTTTCCTCTTTAGCTTGCTGTCAGCTTTTGTCATTCTCATCATTTTCCTGCTGTGATTTTCTTGTCCATCCTTTCTTTAGAATCTCCTATTACATAGCTAGCCACCACTGCTTTCCCAGGTTGCTGGCTCTCTTGTATCTGTAGCTCTCTTGCTTATCTCTATTTTCCTCCAGGCTGTGCCTCCTATTGCCAGCAGTCCTTCCTCTCCGTCCGTCCAGGATCACCACTCTAACCTTACCAGCCAGACCTTCTTTTAGCCACATCCATGGTCGCCTATCAAGGCAACAGCATACCACCTTTGTACGCCAATAACAGCCCTGTCCCTGCCAACAACAGCCAGCACCAATATCATCCCCAAGCCGGCCATATGCAGAACTCTCACTTCGACCCCTCCATCAACAAGGCGTCTGCATACGCTCCTTCCTCTGCATCGGTTCCATACAACAGCAGCGCCTTATCGTGGCAAGAGCCCGCACGGCCTATCGAGTGTGGCGTTCAAATGGGAGACATCATGGGTAATGGCGATGCGCACGAAGGCACGCCCACAAGCACAGCCATGCCCTTTGCCCAGCAGGACTTGGGTGCCGGGCGCTCATCCGCTACGCCCATGCTGCCCCCAGTAACAAACAGCGTCTCCGTCGACTCAGTCGTGCCAAACATGCGGGGATTTGAGCCAACGCCAGTAAAATCGTACCAGGGCCAGATGGGCCAAGGCTTCAGGGACCCCGCGTCTATGGGCTCGCCGCACCAGTATGGCTCCCAGCACCAGCAGCCAGCTCCCGGACAGGCGCCGACAGAGCAGTGGGGTGTTTATGGAAGCGCCCAGTCCCAACAGCAGCAGCACCAGCAGCACTCCCAACCACACTCGGCTCTTCCTGTCCCGTACGCCCCACAAAGCTACTATCCACCCGCCACGGTTGGCCAGCAAAACGGCTCCGGCCACTTTGGCCAGCAGAGCCCATCATCGCAACAGCCGCATCAGCACGGTATGCCATCACACTCATACATCGATAGTGTGCCTCCCGGATATGCAATGGCCACAGCGCCACCAGGAAATGCATCGAGCGCTTCTCACGCTGGAGGTGCGCCAGGCCGCGGATACCACTCTGGCTACCCTGATCACAGCCAATTGGCCCATGGCTCGCAACAGGTCTCAGCAGATCCAAACGGAAACCCGCCGCAGACGTACCCACGCCCTTACTTTGTCAACCCCCCATCATACGATCCCACTGCTGCTGCCGCTGCCGCCGCGGCTGCCGCTGCGTCCTCAGGAAGCCCGTACCAGCAGTCGATGATGTTTGGCAGGTTCAACATTGCCCAGCCCGGCTTTTCCAACCCCCAGCGGCCAATGATGCAGACCATGTCCAGGCTTGGCTCTTCGCCATCATCCTCCTCGCAGCGCAAGCGGTATCTGTGCCACGTCTGTAGCAAGCTGTTCGCCCGCCCCTCAACGCTTGCGACCCACATGCACTCGCACACTGGCGAGAAGCCATACGAGTGCGACTATGAGGGGTGCGGGAAGCGCTTCTCGGTCATGAGCAACCTTAGACGCCACCAGAGAATCCACGAGCGCCAGCGCTCGAAATTCTCGAACCCAAACAGCAGCAACGGCCTTTCGGAGACTGCCGCCAGCACACCAACAAGACAGGACCATGAGTCTGTAAATGACAACCAAGGCTCCTCCAGCGTGGCCTCCCAAGACCAGCAGCAGTCTCACCTTGGTGGCATGTCCTCTTCAGCCCCGCCGTCGGCAAACGAGCTTTCGCAGCACCACTCCATGGACCCGGCCTCGCTTACAACCCACCACCACCTGGAGGCCTTTGCTAGCCATGTCACAGGAGACTTTGCCACGTACTCCCAGCCACCTCCCCACTCGATCCCAGAATCCATGGTCGTAAAAGCCGAGATACACCAATAGACTTTCTCCATGTAAACAACAACATATTTCTACCATTACTACTACTACTTCCCGCCACTTCTAATTCTTGAATCCATACATACTATAATAATCTCCTAGAAATTGCTACATTTCTTTATATACTTTTATTTATTGTCGAATTTCCCGCTATGCATGTAATCTAAGCTTTTCCTTTTGATCCTCTTTTCTTTGCTATGCAACCAATTTGATGCTGGACATTTTCTACACATCTATCCAAAAAACACCAAATATGTGCAATAGCCGGCGTTTCTGTTTTTATCAACATAGAGTTTATTTAAATTATTAATAATGATTTACCAACATTTCCACAACATACATGATGCACACGTAGCTGTTGACAATCATCCGTTTATTCATGTTTCAATGCCATGGAATGGAGAATGGAATGCATTCAAATGAAAGAGGAGCATGTTCATCACAGATTAATAATGATATTATTATTGTTAATAATGGCACACCAAGCCACCAAAAAATAAAAAGCCATGAAAGAGATCGTCTCTGCATAAAGGCTGCTCTGCTATCGTAGGCCATCCATCATGTAGGCAAGGTGCTGATGCCACCAGCAGCAGCATCGGATTGAGTAATACGCACATGTTTGATCAACCTGATGATGGACTACCTCATATGCTGCATTCCGAAAATCACTGCAGCAGCCCAACATCCTTTACGTGCTCATCCTTGCCGCTGTTGGTGGTGGCGACCTCAAACCAAAGTTTGCGGGCTGGGTTTGCCGGGTCTTTGTAGACCGCGTAATAGGACGACTGCGTGTCCTGGGGCGCGATGACCGTGGTTTTGACCTGATCTGCGTCCGATCTAACGACCTTGGGATCAGCTGCGCCCGAGGAGCTCATGGCAATTCCTGGCATAAATGTTGGCGGGTCGCTCTGTTGTTTGCTGCTTCCTAGTGCTGCTGAGGCCGTGGAATCCTGTGGATGGGTAAGCGATATGTGGTCGGGCTTACCCAAGGTGCCAACCATCTCCCTGTGGGCGGCCAACTTGTCCTTTGCAACCAGCTCTTTGAATTTCTACAACAACAACAACAACATCCATATGTATATTCAATAGTAAGCATGGTCAAGTTATTTATACTCACTGTGCTAAAACAGAATCGATTGCTTTAAAAAAGATGATGCTTTAGATATCATCTATTTGTTAACATTACCTCGGCAGCTAGCTGGATGTTATGGAGTGGATGGTTAGAGTCGCTCATGGTATTTAACTATATATTTATATTTATATTTATAAAGCTGCTAAAGCCGAACCAAATGTATCTTATAAAGAAAAGTGATATAAAAAGCAAAAGTGGCTAGGAAACACAACGTCGACAGCTTTTAAGTTTGTTTGAGCAAAGTAAGTCAAACGTCACTTTTGCCAAGAAGGCATCGGATTGGGGCCAGCAACGTTTCGCTATTACGGGTGAGGGCTTCATGCAGTATAAAGCCATGACAAGAGCACATGGGTCAGGTGGTTTTGATCAACCTCTTGAGATACTACAATTAAAGCAGATCTGGTCTAGGGCCGATTCCTAGGACTCAACCAGTAATCACGGGATGTCCCATATCTTTGAATTTTATTTGAAGGTTTATTTTCGAGAAGGATGAAATTGGGGATACTCAATCAGCAGAGATCTTGCCAAGTCTCTGAGCAGCACTTGTTTGGATCAAGTGGTATTTTATATATGGGCGATAATTTTTGAAGGGTGAAAGTTTACTAGTAAAATTGGACACCCATTTGGCTGTGATTTCCCCTATAATCATGGTCCCCAAAATTCACCCTTCAAAAATTATGATCCATATTGTAAAAAGTCACCCATGCCGACAATTATAATAATTTGTATCAAAGTAAATACAAACTGTTAATAATTTCTTACAGCTAAAATAACAATTGGTAAAATGCTATAAGTCTAGTGTAATAATAATCATTACTGCCAAAAAGTGGTGAAAATAAAAAATGCATCGACCGGGAATCGAACCCGGGCCACTTGCTTGGAAGGCAAGTATTCTACCATTAGACCATCGATGCGAATTTTCGCTGATTTTTTGGAAATTCCTTTCTATAAAGCTGAAGTCATAACTTAATAAACATCATAGATTTCCTAAGTTTGGATACTCTTCATCATTATCTAGCTATGTATTAAAAAGCTCACTATATTTATTGAAGTATATCTATGTCTTTGACCACTTCTGTAAAATATTTGTTTTTAACATTTAAAATGTGACATATGTGTCTATATTCTTCTGTTTTCCTTTTATTTATTTCCTAGAAAAGCATTATTTCTTAGACTACAAGGAATTACAGTTTTATAGAACAAGTCTCACTATTTATAACCCATTTTTAAGTTTACGATGTAACTACCTCAGGCATTTTTCTAAATCAAGAACTTTCACAAATAATAGTAATGACAATGACTCGTATTGCTGATCTGATGATTAGTGTTTTGCAAAGTTGCTTTACTGTTATTTACCAAAATCTCCAAAAAGTGTCTATTTTTCAAATATACTTAGGACTCTGTGTTTAGAGAAGCAAAGTAAGAGGGTTCTCAAGATAACCCTTAAGGGCCTTCATGAACTCGGCACCGGTGGCACCATCGACGACACGGTGATCGGCACTGAGAGTGGCAGCCATGTTGTTAATGGCGCGGAATCCCTTCTCGCTGGACTCGTCAAGGACGAGCTTCTTCTCAGAAGTTCCGACAGCGAGGATGGCAGCGTGTGGTGGGTTGATGATGGCAGAGAAGGAGGTGAGGTCGTACATACCCAAGTTGGAGATGGTGAAGCTACCGCCTTGGTATTCTTCAGGAGTAAGCTTGTTGTTGCGAGCACGAGTGGCAAGGTCCTTGACTTCGCTGGAGATGGTCTGGAGACCCTTGGCATCACTGGTCTTAACAATAGGAGTGATGAGGCCGGTGGGGGTGGCGACAGCGACAGCGATGTCGGCGTGGTGGTGTCTAAATATTGATTAAAGAAGGCTTAGTATACATGAATAACTAAGTAGCTGACGTGCATAGCTTTTTTCACTAAAATGATAAGCGGGCACGAAAATGTTCCCACTGGGTGGCTGAGGATACTTACTGGCGGACAAAGTCACCCTGGAAGCTGCTGTTTACAGCAGGGACGTCCTTAAGGGCCTGGGCGCTAGCCTTGATAATAAAGTCGTTGATGGACAACTTGTATTTGCCGTTGGCAGTGGCATTGAGAGAGCTGCGAAGCCTATATTTCGAACATAAAGATCGCGGTCAGATCACTATAGAAACTGCATTGTGAATATGAATTCATGTATACCTGTTATACTATACGTACTTAATAACCTTGTCCATGTTGATATTGGCAGTAAGGTAGTAGTGAGGGATAGTAGATTTGGCTTCGGTGAGACGGCGGGCAATAACCTGGCGCATGTTTGAGAGGGGGATGTCGGTGTAACCAACTGCACCAGTGGTGGCAGTTGGAGTAGGAGCGGCAGCAGCAGCAGCAGTAGTGGTAGCAGCGGGAGCCTCGGCAGCCTTGGGAGCTATTGAGTTAAACATACAGATAGTTGAGGGCAGGGTCGAGACAAGTTAGTGCTATGATTGAATTAAGGAACACTTACCAGACTTGAGGAACTTCTCAATATCGCTCTTGACAATGCGGCCGCGGGGTCCAGTGCCAGTAACCTTAGAGAGGTCAACGCCTTCCTCCTCAGCAATGCTCTATATATACGTATGAACAATAAGTAGGAGAATTATTGGTCCTTTTTTGTAAAAGGGGTTTTCGACAATATCAATACCATTCCATGTATAAATGTTTAGCTTACTCTGGCAAGGGGGCTGACAAAGATTCTTGATCCTGGAGAAGATGTGGTCTTGGCGGGAGCAGCTGGCTTAGATGCAGGAGTTGGCTCAGGGGCGGATTCTGATTGAGTGGCGGGAGCAGAGGTCTCTTCCTTAGGAGCGGGCTTGGAGCTACCAGAGTCCTCAACGGTGTAGTCCTTGAAGGCAGCAACGTCTTCTTCATTTTCTACAATAATGGCAATTGGCTATACAGAAGTACAAGGATGTAGCTGTCAGTTTAAGATAATGAATGGTAGCACTGCTGTTATTTTGCTTTAGATAACTTACGGTTTCGACATTGATGTCCTTGGCACCAGTGTCAAGAATGATCTTGGCGAGGTAACCCTCCTCTTGGTATTCGAAGTCCATCTGAGCCTTGTCCGTTTCGATCTCGACAAGGACATCACCTGGCTCGACCTTGTCTCCAGGCTGCTTTTTCCACTGACCAACACTACCCTGGGACATTGTGGGTGAAAGGGCAGGCATACCAACAACAATATGATCGGGGTAGCCTAAAAAGTTACAAACCAGTGATATAAGATCCAAATTTCGGGTTTGTTTGCTCAAGAATAGCTGGTAGTTTTTTCAAGTGTGCTTACTCTTTGAGCTGTAGAGGCGTACAATGTTGGTGGCAAGGGCTTGCTTTTCAAAGCGCTTGGTAAAACCAAAAGCAGGGGCACTACAGATACAAGTTATAGAGTTTGTTAGATCGATCGTTTAAAGCATCTTATAGACTCGTCGTGCTGCCATCCAAGGCTTTTAAATAAACCGAAAGTGTAATATGGTGTACGAAACAGGGATCTTACGTGGCACGAGTAGAGACTGAGCGCTTAGGAATGGCAGAGACTATGCGTCTGACCATGGGGGTCAGAATCTTCACATTCTTTGACTGGGAACGAATAATTGTGGAGGCTCTAGAGACAGCGGACATTGCTACTAAATGGCACTAAACAAAAGTATGTGCTGCTTTGCTAGGGAAAAATAAATTGGACAAATTTGGAAAAGAGCAAAAGAAAACAGGGTGAGTCAAGGACTGGGGTTGGCCTGGCCATAGCGATATATATCTTTCCCTTCGCTTCAAAAAAGCAGTCAGTGGCATACCTTTCCAGGGCCTGAATCAGCAGCATGTTGCAAGCACCAAACGCTGCACATTACAGATATCCAATCTTCAAAAATCCCCCACCAAGTCCGTCTGTTTGTGCGGCTTTATTTTGCGCGATTACCACAAGCTGTGTGTTTTATCAAGCGGAACTTTTTTGTCAAGAACCTCCATCAACTTGGCTTACAAATCTTAATCGCCGAGCTGATTTGATCACAATACACCCAGAGATCCATCTGTGAAGGTTTGAAGGATTCAATATCTCCAGGCAGTCCAAGTATTGATAGTGATCCCTCCTTTCTAACCAGGTTCAATTGAATAATAATCGCCCACCATGGTAAGTATATGGTGAACTTGACATATTGGATATCCAGAACGAACATCGAATCCACAACAACGGGAATACATGGATGCGCCAAAGCGCGGATGAATGATATGTTCGGTAATGTGGATGCGCCAAAGTAGCCTTGGATGTGCCTCAATGCGAATCTCTTTGCTTTATATGATACATCTGGGCGCATCCTTACTCCAGACCATTCAATCCATTACCATATCAATCTTGGGCAAAGTTTGACGACTTTTATGCATTTCAATGTAATTAGGCTCGCGGACCTAAAAAGCACATGAAGCGCCTTGCCGCTCCCAAGCACTGGATGCTGGACAAACTTACCGGCACCTATGTAAGTCAGAATTTCGCATAATTGGCAAAATGAGTATTGTGAGAAATGGGCATTTTCTAAATGAAAATATTTTTGAATTATACAGGCCCCTAAGCCCTCTCCTGGTCCCCACAAGCAACGTGAGTGCTTGCCTTTGATTGTTTTCCTTCGCAACCGCCTGAAGTATGCTTTGAACGGTCGTGAGGTTAAGGCTATTCTTATGCAGCGCCTTGTCAAGATTGACGGAAAGGTCCGCACTGATTCTACCTACCCCGCCGGATTCATGGGTAAGAGCAAAAGCCAATCTAGTCCAAATTTGCCGGATTTGAATACATGTCTGTTGACATCTAAATAATTCGAATTTACGCTTATAGATGTCATCACTCTTGAGAAGACTGGCGAGAACTTCCGTCTCGTCTACGACACCAAGGGTCGTTTCACCATCCACCGCATCACCGATGAGGAGGCTTCCGTAAGTATTGTCGCATAATTAAATGTTATTATTGTATTGACCCCAAGAAAAACCACGAAGCGGTGTCTAAAATGGCTTACTTGTTACTCGCTCATGTAGTACAAGCTCGGTAAGGTCAAGCGCTGCCAGCTTGGTGCCAAGGGTATCCCCTACATTGTCACCCACGATGGCCGTACCATCCGCTACCCCGACCCTCTCATCAAGGTCAACGACACCGTCAAGATCGACATTGAGACCGGTAAGGTTACCGACTTCATTAAGTTCGAGACCGGTAACATTGTTATGGTCACCGGTGGTCGCAACATGGGCCGCGTTGGTGTCATCACCCACCGCGAACGTCACCACGGTGGTTTCGACATTGTCCACATCAAGGACGCCAAGGACCGTGACTTTGCCACCCGTCTCAGCAACGTCTTTGTCATTGGTCAGGGTAACCAGTCTTGGGTCTCCCTTCCCAAGAACAAGGGTATCAAGCTCAGCATCACTGAGGAGCGCGATGCCCGCCGGGAGCAAACTGCCCAGCAATAAATAGGCCTTTTCTTATTGAATTTATCCCAGAAAAAAGAGTTGGCAAAAACCACAATTACCATTTATTTCAATTGAATGTTTATCCTCTTATTCAAGAAAATGGCAACCAGTATAGTAGGCTTATATCATTATTAATGTTGTGACAATTAGTTGTAATAGTAACATCCCAGCCCCGCTGTTCTGGCGCTCAAATGGCCTTTCACAAGGATTTATTTTCAATATGAAATTTAAGACTATTCCAAGTTTGTGAGCTTTAGTCAGACTCTGAGTTATGAGAATGGCAGCGGTTATGCATGAATGAAACTAGGGTTAAATGGCGGCAGGTTCTCCAACAAAACGGAACAATCCTACAACATCATACACTTTGACTGGCATTGGAGAGATTATTTTTGTACGCTTTTAGATTAGAGGAGACTTAGCCAAATGGCGGCGTGGTTCGTTTGGATGTATTCAATGCGTGGGCTTGGATAGTAGCTTTTTTAGATTTGTGGCCGGAGCAGGCCATAATTATATCAAAAATCCTGGTGTGCTATTCACTGAGCAGCTGGCAAATTGATGGGAATATTGGGCTGCGAAATCTGGACTGTCAAGCTTCCCACTCGTACAATGTGTGTAGTAATTGGAGAAGGGTCTGGTGATAGAGCGCCTGGTTTAATAGGGCTGGTAGCGGTGGAACATAGGTTTGCTCAAAGCAGACTAATGCATGACTGACTCTTGACGTCAAGTGTGGATATAAAAGCACCCGAAGTATGGCAAAGCCCTGCCCATCCTTGCTATTTCTCTTCTCTCACCTTTTGTTCTCAGAAGTCTTTAGTAGTATCACTTGCTTTATATACAGACACGTTCTACTTCCATCCGATTTAACACACCGCTACTACAACCGCCGCCGATAATACAACCATAGCTATCGCTACTGCTAATAAAGGCTAGCATTATTTATTTGAGCACTACTGAGAAGCACCCAGTTTTACCTTTGGTGTTGTTTCTCCCTGGATTTGAATTCGTCTTTCTTGTTTGTTTCCTCTGAAACACTCGCACATAAAAGCGCCAGATATTTATCCATTTCGTATATTCCTCCCAAGCCGTTAAATATCTGCTTCATTCTGTCTGCATTTTGAACAATGAGCAACTCAAAGAGACGCATTGAGACCGATGTAATGAAGCTGTAAGTGCTCCTTGCCTGTGAATACGCCATTTTGCCCCTCAAAGCACTGCCTCAATGCTTTGTACGCCCAGGATATATTCTCACCATAGCCCGGCATATGCATTGTCTCTTATAGGTTAATGAGCGACTACCAGGTATCGCTTATTAATGACAACATACAGGAGTTTAACATACAATTTTATGGCCCCAAGGATAGTAAGTCCATCCATTCCTGATAGCCCTCATACACTTTGTTATCAATTAATCGACTTCATGCCGCCAACACCTTGTGGTATTTCTGACTTTTGTGCCATTTAGCGCCATACGCTGGAGGAACATGGCGAGTTCGGGTCGAGATTCCTGACCAATATCCATACAAGTCGCCTTCCATTGGTTTCACCAACAGGATATACCACCCAAACATCGATGAGCTGTAAGTCTCTTGGTAATTATTATTAGTAATATGTCATTTTGCTGTGGCCTTGTGCTGATGATTGTGCGCATATTGCTTTGCCTTCAGGAGTGGGTCTGTGTGTCTAGACGTCATTAATCAGACTTGGAGTCCTATGTTTGGTAAGTATTGCTCTGCTACACACACATGCATTGTCTCTGACTATCAACGAGGGAAACAACTCCGTATTGTAAGGTCTTTTAACCAACATCCACTCCATACACAATTAATAGACATGGTAAACATATTTGACACATTCCTGCCACAACTACTACGGTACCCGAACCCCACGGACCCCTTAAACAGCGATGCTGCATCGTTGATGATTCGAGACATCGAATCTTATAACAAGAAGGCTAAAGGTAAGCATGCTTGGTTACTTTATAATGGCCATCTGTGCCTACACGTGGGAGTCGTCAGGTCATGGCCTAACCAGTGCTGCTGAAAATTGTTTGGATTTTTACAGAGTATGTCGAAAAGTACGCCAAGGGTAATATTGACAAAAGTTCTCCCAAAGGAAAGGAGGCCGATGAAAGCTCTGGAAATAAGGATGAAAATAGGGACGGCGTGCCAAATAAGCCAAGCGAGGAAGAGAGCGATATTGAAATGGACAGCGTTGAAGTCAGCTCTGTGAGTTCTATTAGTTCATTCAGCGACCAAGAAGACCTCTCAGAATAAATGGCGGCTTCTAGCTTGACCGCAAACCTACACATATTTACTCACTTTCTACTTCCTGCGCATTGCATATGGCTTTTCTCTTCTCATTTAACTTCCTATTTTGGTTGACTCAACCTATTAAACCCCTCCACGTTTTTTCTGATAGCCTACCCCTGCCGCAACTCACGGCGTCTCCTTGTACTTTTTCATGATAACAAGTTTCCACTTCCTTCTAATTAAATGCCCAAGAAGGCCTTAAACTAAAGCGTGTTTGTTCATACCATCATGTGTAGTGGTTATTACTTTCTAAATTGTAAAAATGAAAATACTTTGAAAATATTAAATGTTGTTTTATAACTTGCTAGTAACGCTTGTAAGAGTGACTATTAAAAAACTATAAATTAATCATGGAAATCCTTGCCCTCACGGGTTGCTTTTACTATGGCCTTTCTAATGACAAAGTCGCCAAAGTATTCACCTTCGTTGCGCTCAATTGCATATTGCTTGATGAGTGGTGATAGCTCCTCCAAAATCTGCTCTTCGTTCACAGACTCCTTGTATATCTTGCCTAGTCTGTCTCCGTTGTGAGAGCCACCCAGGTAGAGATTGTAAGCACCAAGAGCCTTTCCCACGAGTGCAATTTCAGCATTGTAAGGACGGGCACATCCGTTGGGGCAACCTGTCATACGGATGACAATAGCATCGTTGCGCAGGCCAGCCTCATCGATAGTCCTATCAAGAAGTGTGATGAGCGAAGGAAGATACCGTTCAGACTCTGCCATGGCCAGACCACAGGTTGGCAGTGCAGCACACGCCATTGAGTGAAGTCTCAAGCTGCTGAATTGCAAGTTGTCAAGGCGGAGCTCAGCAAGCAGCTTCTTCATTGCTGGAACGTCGGCATCAGGAACATCAGCAACAATGAGATGGCCATTGCAAGTGAGACGGAATAGGCCCTTGTGTACCTTGGCAAGCTTCTGCAAACCGCTCTTAATTGGGAGCCCGGGGAAGTCAGCGACACGACCGTTCTGGATAAACATGGTAAAGTTCTGGTGCCCCTTCTTTCCAGGAACCCATCCATAGCGATCGCCGTTGCGTGAAAATTCGTAAGGTCTGGGCGGCTCTAGCTTGTAGCCTAGGCGCTCTTCGACTTGCTCGCGGTACCAGTCTACGCCATGGTCGTCAACAGTGTACTTGAGACGAGCATGTTTGCGGTTTGTGCGGTCTCCATGGTCGCGCTGAACCAGCATGACCTTTTCACCAACATCAACGGCCTTATCCTTTGTTACAAAACCAAGCATTCGTGCTAGGCAAGGATAGGTCTTCTTGTTGTTGTGTGTCATACCCATACCGCCCCCAACAACAACGTTATACCCGACGATGTTTTCCTGGGCCTCATCGAGGATAGCAATGTAGCCCAGATCGTAGGCAAATACATCAACATCGTTTTCGGGTGGAATGGCGATAGCAATCTTGAACTTTCTGGGTAGATATGTGGCTCCATAGAGGGGCTCGTAGTCCTGGACGGCGTTTCCGGCCACAACCTTATCGTTCAGCCAAATTTCATGGTAGGCTGTGGTGTTTGGCAATAGGTGTGATGAAATGTCTTTGGCAAACTGTACTAGTTCGGGATGAAGATGGGCCTGATGAGGGTTGGCAGAGGCGACGACGTTTCTGTTGACATCGCCACAGGCAGCAATGGTATCCATAAGCGCCTTATTGATTCCACGCATGGTCGATTTCAAGTCGCGCTTGAGTACACCGTGGAGCTGGAAGGTTTGGCGAGTGGTGATCTTCAATGTGTGGTTGCCGTATTTATCGCTGAGCTCATCCATAGCCAGCCACTGCTCTGGGGTTGCTACACCAGCAGGAAGACGTACACGGATCATAAACGAATAGGCCTTCTCTTCGCCCCTGGCCAAGCGTTCAGCACGCAAATCGCGATCATCTTGTCCATAGCTTCCATGGAACTTCAAGATCTTGGCGTCGTATTCGCCCATGGTACCACTGGATTCGTCTTCAAGCGCCTCCTTGATGGTGCCACGCAAGTAGTTGCTGTTGATCTTGTTCTGCTCATCGGAGATCTTTTGTGGTTCGTCAACAACAACACCTTCAACAATGTCCAAGTTGAGGGCTTCCCAGACCTTGGGCTCCCAGGCCTGGAATCCGGTTTCCCAGCCATCGGAGTCCTGGTCGTCAGCCAAATGAAGGGACACAAGCTGCTGAGCACCGAATTCTGTAAGCTTCTTTTCCAGATCGCGAGCAGGCTTATTGTAGTAGATCTTGTCTTCTTCGCGGGGCCAGTAGTGACTGTCACCAAGACCAAACACGGATACTTGGGTCTCATTGAGGTTGATGCTAGCAGAGGAAAGAGTCTTCCAGAATTCACGACCGTTAGTGGGGAACTCACCCTGACCAGCAGTAGAAACGGAGAAGACAACGGTCTTCTCGAATGGTAATTCATCAACTTCAAATTCGTCCATGCTCATGCAACGGACAGTCATGCCACGACGTTTACCACCTCTCTCGATGCGACGAGCAGCTTCTTCGGCATTGCCATTGTCGGATGCAAAGAGGACTAGCAGTGGTGGGCCCTGTAGGCCATTGAGGAGCTGGTTCATGTCCTGAAGGGCGGTCTTGTTGGCCTTTCTAGCCTCCTTGCGCTCAATGGAGTCTTGTAGTGTAGAAGAAAGCTTGGCTGCTTCTTTACCCAATAGAGCCAAGTTGCTCTCGCGGAGCAAGAATTGGCGCAGCTCTTCCTTGATCTTTGGAGAGTCAAGAGTGAACTTGTCGTCGTCGTCCTTTCTGTCTGGGTTCCAGCGGTAGAGTGGCCAATAGCCGGTGTCAACGGCTAGCTTGGACTCTTGAAGAGCAGCAATTGGCGAGTAAGATGGTGTAGAGATTCCTTCAGTGCTTGGCAAGTAGGCCAAAACCACAGATGGCCCGGGATAGGAATCGGCCTCAACAAGTGCCTGTAGCACATGTGTATAGGAAGAGTAGACAGCAACAGATGCGACATAGACATGCCCATAGTTCATGGCGTACAAACCGATGTCCTTCTTTCTTCCTCTGGCCAAAGTGTTTGCAGTGTTGCGTTCTGTATAAGGAATGGTGTCGAGGACCAGCATGTTGACATTAAGGCCACTTGAAATAACGTGGTGAACACCACTGCTGCCTAGATCGTAGGACCATTCATCAGCACCAATAAGCCATTGGGATTTGGCCGGAAGAAGGCTGCTGTATTCGACAATAGTCTCTAGGAATGAGACTGACTGTTTGTTTGAACCAATTAGGTTGGTGATATTTTGAGCTGACTCTTCTGTCGCAACTTTGGGGTCATTCTTACTACTAAGCCATACTGATAGGGCCTTGCTTAGCTCCGGAGAAAGGTCAACCGAGGGATCGGCCAGAACGTCAGCGACCGCCTTTGCAAGCTTTTCGCGCTGGTGAGTAAGCAGGGCTACTTTACCAAACCCAAACTCTGGGTTGCTTGAGGATACGTTTGGTGGGCCCCAGATAGTAGAGGACTCAAGGCCATTGATGATGTTAAGGCGCGACTTAAAGGTATCTCTGAGCATTTGGGCGTAGGGCAGCTGATTGACTCTTTCAGCAGTTTTTGCGTCATAGCTTTCCAATGAACCATTGGTAATGGGCTTTTGAGCGGGTCTTCCAAGCAGCTCATCAGCATCAATATGCGCAGCACTGTAGCATGAGGATAGGCGGTTCAAAAGTACATCAACGTTAGAGGATGTCCAGGAAGAGAAGTTATAGGTTGAGCGTACATCAACAAGGACTGGACGGATATCAGAACTTTCTCTATCTTGGAACAGAGTTGCAAGATCGAAGAGCAGGGGACCCCAAACACTTGGCAATGGCCGCGATTGCTCAAGTGCAACAACTTTACTGGCAGTCGATGCCAACAATTTGTTGACCTGGGCTTCAGGGAATGGTCTGTACACCTTGAGTTGCAAAACACCAGCTGGGGTCGATTCTGGCAAAGGAATGCGAGAAGAACCGATTGATAAAAACACAATCTTTGCGTTTTCATCGCCAGTGTAAGAAGCAAGAGAGTTTTCCGTACCAAACAGCGACTTGGAGACTTTGCTAAAGGCGTCCAAAAGTAGCTGGGATGGGCTGGTATCAGCTTCCTCCTCTCCCTTATCATCAGATGGTATGCTAAACTCGCCAAGGACTGAGGTCGACTCGGAAAGCTTGATCTCTTCAATGGAGCTAATTTCTTTTTGACCCTGGTTGTGAATATTTACTATATGTACAAAAGGTTTTTTGAGTTCCTTTGAGACGATATGGGACACAATTGCCTGGTTATAGGCCTCCTGCACCGAGGATGAGCACACAAAGGCACACCCGGCATCACGAATGGCAAGAGCATCAGCCAGATCTGACACCCCATCCGGCGTTGTAGAAGGAAAAACATTAATAACAATAGGGTAACTATTTTTGGTAAGGTTTTCGAGTGTTGGCAAAATGCCGAGTAGCTGATCAGATGGGATCAGAGCGGCAACCTGCTTTGAGTCTTCAGCGGCTATTTCTGCAAGGTTAAACAGTATCGATCCGATATCTTCCTGGGGCTCGATGGCGACTAGGCTGGGGTATAATTGGCCATTATCACCTTCACCAAGACTACGGGCATGTTCTGAAGCAGAGGCGAGCTGTGGTGTATTGACAACGACTAGTGAAGTCGCGAATGGAACGGCAGCATTAACTACAGCATCAAGCGGTGAGAGCTTTGAGGGCACCAAGGTGATAGACATTATGTAGATAGGATATAATAAAACAAGCCTATGTTTGTATAAATAAATGATCCCAAAGGGGTTTCAATACAAAGAATAGCAGAAAAACAAGGGGGAGACAAAATGATCAGGAGAAGTAGGGATGGCTATCAAACTTTCAGGATCAAGGGAGGGACAAGGATCTTTTAAATGGTGAAACCTGGCATAAAGTCTCATAATGAGTATCCATCAGACATTAGCCTATGAATGCCTCGATGGCAGCGCAGTTAATAATGGTGACTCTTTTCATGGTTACCAGCATACGAGGCGGCAAGGACACGTATATGGTCATCCCGGCGTATAGTGCAGGGCTTGAGTCTTTTAAGCTGATATGCACACAGTCAGGGCGATACCAGGGGTGGGATCATGGCACCATCGATCTTGCCCCCTGTTATAGCACAACCCAATGGCGGGGAGTTTTCATAAGAAATCATATGGTACCATGGGAGCTGATCAAGATACTAGAAATACATAGGATAGCTGGTGATTGCGTTGCAGAGTAGCATATACGATCTGTCTGTGGGTACTGGAGTTATTAGCCAATCAGTATTGACCCCCATGATGGAATTTGGGTCTGGAATCACCCAAGCTGGAGTTTGACTTGATGATCTGCAACTTCCCTAGATCTATGTTACTACTGGCCAGTGCAAACTCTTCAAATTGCCATGGGCAGAGTTGAACCTATTCTGCCCTACACATAAAAGCTAATCTGGCCATCTAAACCCACCAAAAATTTCGCAAACTTTGCTCAGGAGACTGTGCTTCCAATGCAGGTCCAAGACAGAGCCTGCCCCCTTTAGTTTGTCAGCTTCCGAGGTAGATATGATCAAAGGGATCATTGCACCCTTAAATGTCTTTGGGGGTGCCTGTTGACACTAGTTAACATCAATAACTTACTCAGCTTCTCCCTGACTAATATACCAATATATACAAGCATATAAATATCCTCGCCAAGCCATAACAGAGTGACTGAAACTCCAACACTCTTTTCTCTCCATCTTGTTTCCTTTTTAACCACAGTCATATTCAAACAAGGACTCTCTCGCATTTCAGTATCTACACTTGTAAATATCCAAACTACAATGCCTTCGACAATACCCACATCCGCTGCCGCCGCCAGCCTCCCATCTACCGTTGATGCCAGCAATATAGACGAGGTCAACAGACTTCTCGAGAACTGCTCTCCCAGAGAGATTTTGACATGGGCTGTCTCGACCTTTGACAACCTCTACCAGGAAACAGCATTTGGCCCATCCGGCAATGTAATCACCGATATGATTTCGGCTAGCAATATCAGCGTTCCCGTCATATTTGTCGATACTCTTCATCACTTTAAGGAAACGCTGGATCTAGCCTCTCGGAGCCAGAAGAAATATGGCTTCAGGCTCCACGTATATCGCCCCGAGAACTGTGAGTCTGAAAGCGAATTTGCCTCAAGGTACGGCGAAGAGCTGTGGAAAAACGACGACGTGTCCTACGACTATCTCGTCAAGGTAGAGCCAGCCAGAAGGGCTTACAGAGAACTCAATGCTCGTGCTGTTATTACTGGACGCCGTCGCAGCCAGAAGGGAGACCGTTCGAAGCTCAACATCCTTGAAATTGAAAAGGGCACTGGCATGTTCAAGCTCAATCCTCTTGCTCTATGGTCCTTCCAACTGGTGTGGAGCTACCTATGCGCTAATGAGGTCCCATACAACGTCCTCCTTGATCAAGGCTACAAATCTATTGGTGATTATCACAGCACCAATCCCGTCAGAGAAGGCGAGGATGAGAGAAGCGGCCGGTGGAGCGGGTCTAACAAAACCGAGTGTGGCCTTCACAAGGACTACTTTGCCATGCGCTCTGAGTTCCTTGCACGCAAGAAGACCATGTCTGCTCAGCAGGTTACTGTATAGATTTTCCATTTTGATAACTGCCATATTATATAGTTTGGCCTGCTCATTATTATTCTTCCACTGCTGCAACCATTATTACTATTATACTATACTTAATTCATTATGCTGGTAAGGTCGATTTGCTTTTGGCTTTCCCACCATTCAGCACCTTGTATTTTTCCTTTTCAAATAAACTAGTATTATAAATTATATACAACTGTAGCTGTGTGTTTATTTCCAGTGACTAGGAATTTTGCTCATGGTGTTAAGTACCAAAACAAGAGCAGCACCTCAATGTGATCCTAATATCATACAGGGGACTAAAGCTAGAACATTATCTATCAATGGAACCTCACATCGACAATGTTTCTGTCTCGATTGATGGAAAATAATCCAAAGAACTCCTACTCTGACATTTTAAATTTGATTACAGAATTCTATTGTTAAAGTATTATTAGTAATGATATTTAACTGTAACGAATTCGTGATATATGCATGCAAGACACAATACCAAAAGCAACTCTATATCGGTGCCAGGTACAGTTGTGACCATAACAAAGGTCACTTTCTCAATCTACTAAAGTCTTTAGAAGCACGACAATGTTACACAGTTTCCGACGACATATACAATACATTGTTATTCTCAAGACTTATCGCCATTGAGTAGTGCCTCGGCACTTGACAGCGAGCTATACAGACCCCGAAGCTGCTTACTGAGTTTGGCCCTTTTGTTTACGGAGTGAGATGCAGACCGCGGCGACTCGGAGGGACTATTGCTATGGCCAATAAAAAGTCAAGAAGTAGTGTTATTATGTGAAGATATGCACATCAAACGTGAGTTCATTAGTTTTATCATTTCTGTAAGGCTCTCAAAAACCCAGGAACATACCTTGAATCGAATAAACTTGCGTAGCTTCGGACCGGTGTGCTTAGACCATGTTGCTTTAGAGTTGATGGCGTTTTTCGCTTGGGTTTAGGTGTACCAATTGGTGATATGCTCCGAGAAGTTTTGACAAATTGCTCTACGAGCTTCTGTAGATTCTTTTGCAATTCGTTTAAGAGATTATTTGCTGGCTCTATATACACACGCAAAGATGCTGACGGTCCATATAACTCCATGCTCGCCTTCTGATTCAGGACTTTCTCAACGACTATGATTAGTGAAAGAGGGAAATTTACGCCTTGGCCGCCAAGCATTGGAGATGGTATTAAGCTCTGTTGTTGCTCTTTTTGGTTATTAATGTCGTCAGACTGAGGTACAATTTGATTTTGTGTCGGACTTCTAGTATACTCGCCCCCATCCAGATTTTGAATCGAATTTAAAAAATCAGCAATGGCTTCATCTGTAGATAATGGCCCTGAGTCCATAAATGCATTAGCTCTCTCTATATCTGACCACCACTGTCCAGTATTCGATTGATTTCCAGAATCCGTTGAGATGTCAAAGAGTTCCAAAAGCTGCTGTCTGGCCATCAGAGAAGTTTGAATGATACTAGTCGATATTTGGAATAAGTCTTTATCTTTGCTTTCTATAAGTTCCGACCCTTCCTTTTGGTAGCGAAGTAAGCTCGAATCAATTCCTCTAAACTGTTCTTTGATACACTTGGAGTATTGGTGGAACACATCTCCATACGAGTACGTGCATTTAGCCCAACTATTAAATGTAGCTTGAATCACCCATCGCATTCCAGACCAAAGACTTGATGTTATATCCAAGATATCCAGATTTACTATCCGCAAGCTACCAATGTACCCCTCATCTAAAAGCTGTTCAAGATTGAGAGCTGACTTTATATCATCGTCATGGACATAAGTCAGGTTACCATCACAAGTCTGCGGCCAAGCAAATACTAGTAATGGGGGTGGCATCGAAAAACGTGCTTTAGCCAAAAATATCTGCTGATTCAGCATGCCTTTCATATTATCCCACCGATCCAAATGCGTGGTTCGCTCGATATTAGAACCCATGGGAGGTATTTGGAAAATAATGGAAGTTGGCCAATATCTGGACCAAGCATCGTTAAAATCATTTGTATAAAATCGAAAAGAAACGCGATCCCGGACAAATTCTTTCAATAAATTATTGCTTTGGAAATTGCTATCAATATGCCACCAGAGCCATTGCGACTCTAGAGAGTCAACAGAGCCAGCCTCTACTACAGCTGCTTTCATGATAAATGTTGACGATTGCGAAGGGAATGCGTTGCGCCATAGCTCACTTAGAACCGCAGATGAATAAGCGCCAAGTTCGGACTTTGTCCATAAGTTGCTCCTCAATCCGGAAATTTCTTCTTTACTTCTTTTAACTCTACCAACACGGTTGAGATCTTGAGATGACAATGTGCTTTGTTGGCGCAAACCTGGATAAGAAAAATGTGTGGATGATAAAAGCCCAGAAATCTCTCTAAAGTTAGCCTCAGAAACTGCTTTCCTGTCCTTAATCCGATTGATGGCCATGGTCCACTTCTTTAATCCAGAAAGTTTAAGATTCTTGATCCTAAAGTTCTTGGAAGCCGATTTATTTAATAACACCCAAGATGTATGGTATGCAACCTTTTTTGTCATGCTGCCTACTATGCTTTCGTAGATCATATGTGATACATCCTTAATTATACTTGTATCTCGGCTGTAGGTAGCAAATGTAGATGCTATTATAGATTTTGCTAGCTCATCCACAATCGACTGGAGGACTTGCTTAGATGTAGCAGTTATGGACACATTTGACCTAGACTTATGCCACGTCACAGTCTTGATCTCTGGTTTGGGAGTTGGTGGTTTTGAAGGAGGAGGCGTAGGTTCTTTGATGGTTTCCTTCATTTTAATTGGTATGTCTAAAGATTTTTGTTTGGATATCTCCCTATCTGGAGGAGCAAAGAGGTTGGGTATCGGTTTTTGTTCAACAGCTTTGGGGGACATGAAGATGTTTTGCAAGTTTGGTGTAGCAGAAACAGACTTTTGTGAAAATGGAGACTCGGCCATAGGACTGTAAACGCTGGATGTTGACGATTTTGTTGCCGTGGGGACATTTGATGGTGCGAATTGAGTGGGCGTTGACACTAAGGAGGCCATACGCTTAGCTATAGGACTCATTATCGAAAAGGGACTTGTTGGGTCTTTGGTTCCTACTGTCTGACCGTTTAGTGCTTGCATAGAAGGAGCCCGCGCTAAGGCAGGTGCTATTTCCGGGACAATTGATGGAACTCGGCCACGGATTATAGACACAATATCGAGATTCTTGCCCTTTTGATCGATAATCTTCACTGACCTAGTATTTTCTGGCTGTGGGACGGGATCTTTGAAGTAAAAGTAAATCTTTGTACCCCCATCTAGTGTTGAAAACTTTCCAGTTTTCCTGAATTCAACACCTCTCACACCAAGGCCGTTATCTATAATGCTGAGCGAGTATAGTTTACAAAATGCCTCGCACTCTTCTTCATCATTAAACCCTAGGTCAGCAGTAAGTTTCGAAAGAGGATAGCAATTCTCTTCAAGAGTGCTTACTGAACAAGTTATTGCATGAAGAGCACAACGGCGGATCTTTACAAAGCGTGTCTCGAAAAGACAAGCCAGGAGGTAAGGAGTGCTCTCTTTAGATATCTCTCTGAAAAACTCTGAAAATAACGACTGTGGTGCATAATGGTTTGCCATCCAGTGTTTGGCTTTCAAATTGTTGTTTGTGCTAGAATATCTACAGAGCTTTAGAGTTTTTTGGAGAATTGGAGACATGAAAACGTCGCGTGGTAGCTTTTCGATTTGAAGCAAAGTAGCAGGGTTCCCAGCATCCACAACCAAAAGATAAGCACGAAACTCGCCCTCATTAGGACAGGTAATATTTTGATCTCGGGCATCATTGTAGAAGCTCATGAGGGTTATTAGTGCTAGCATTTTAAAATTTGGAATACAACCGTTTTTGTTAGCAATAAATGACAAATGTAAAATATTGGAACCCCAATTCTTGATAATACCTACTTTTGTGAAGCTGCTCCGATTCATTGTGTAATGAAACGTCCCCTCTGCCAAGCAACAAGTGCAACGATAAAATATGAAAGCGCGCAATCTGTTCGTAGGCCGCTATAGATCGGTGGTCAGAAACAGATTGCTGTTCAAACTCTGTTCTTATAGCGCGTGTGCGGTTATGAACAAAATTCTGGGATATTTTCATTTCCGGATCCTGAGAAAGGACTGTTCCTACAAGATAATCCACAGTTCTAACCAAAGTATCTGGCGCGCGAATGTCTTCGGGAAGATACTCTCTTCCCGCCGCTGATCGCGTAAACTCAGTCACCATCTTTGACTCGTCAGGCTCATTGGTGAGCGGGTTTTTCTCAAGAATATGGACACTATCCTGATGCATTCGCTTCTCACGATCGTATTGCGAGGCCATTTCAGTACAAGTGCCAACTATTTTATGGTTGGCACCATTTGCCTTTTGAAATTCGCCATAAGCTCTCTCTCTTTCTTCGCGCTTTGCATGGTACTAAGAAATATATAAAATAATTTGTATATCAGTGCGTGCTGGCAGGGTTGTGACAACCTCTGTTGCTGGTGGTATGCGTGAAAGTTCTAAAGCGCACCTCATTCCATCGTTTCTCCTTTGGTGTCTCTTTGCTGAAGCGCTTCTCTCTCGCCTGGAGCACTTCGTTGGATTCATTCATGGAATCGTTTCCCGCCTGAACTGTGTAAAAATATAGAAAATGTAAATTGAAGGCACCTTTGCAAGCGACTGTATTCAATGAAGCACAGCTAGTCAGCCCAAACAAAGGTTCGAGGCTTCATAAAAGAGACCTTCAGCTTGCTTTGTTTGTATTTTGATTAAGATGACTGATTTGATCACAGCAGCCAGGACTCCATGGTCTTTGGTCTGGAAACTAACTGATGGACCAGGACCAGGACCAGATCGGCCAGTTTCTTTGCACCCAAAGAGCAATAAAGCAACTTTGTAAATATTTACTCGCAGAGTCGGCCTCCTGCTCAGAGAAGCATATGCATGTTTTTGAAAAGGATATGAAATTGAAATGCTATGCTATGCTATAAACACGAAAAATGTTGCATCTTTTATTGTTTTTAGCATCTGGGCAATAATTTTTGAAGGGTGAATATTTATAGGGGAAATCACAGTCAAATGGATGTCCAGTTTTACTAGTAAACTTTCACCCTTCAAAAATTATCACCCATCTATCCTTGTGGCTTGTCAGATTTTTAGGCCTGATCTTGGTGTTTCTGCCTCCTGGTATAACCACACATGAGGTGGTCAATGCGCTTACCATCATCACAACAACAAAAAGTATTG
Source organism: Mycoemilia scoparia (assembly GCA_027575805.1). Classification (NCBI taxonomy): domain Eukaryota; kingdom Fungi; phylum Kickxellomycota; class Kickxellomycetes; order Kickxellales; family Kickxellaceae; genus Mycoemilia; species Mycoemilia scoparia. The sequence continues at coordinate 11,476 of JANBPU010000023.1, read as the reverse complement.
TTAGCCTAGCTTGGCTTTAAACCTGTTAGCCTCTTCCAAGAAATTCTGCTTATAGTATGTTTGATGTAATGGATAGTCAATAGACTATATTGATGGAACAAGCGAGTGCACCCCCAAAGGCGCCACTATCTCTTCATCGCCAGCAATATTATTCGGCACAAGTAAATGCTACATATTACTATGGACAGCCCTTTCAGTAAAACAAAGCACATATCTTTGGGACTAAGATGATATTATATGCTGCGACAGCATTTCGGTGATCTCAAGGTACAGTGGAAAGTATCAGGTGACCCGATGCCTCACATAAAGTGGCTACCAGTTTTTTCAAGATACGGCCTTTCAATAAAGAACTTTTGCACTACAATGCTTATTCTCGCATTATCTTTACAATCAGCACAGTTGAGGTTTCTAGTAACAAGGGCGCAGTGTTCACAGCCGAAACCAAGAGCAACGCCTTTAAAGGAGCGTCCTCCTCACAGCTGTGATTGGCAATAGTGGAACAGCGTGAGAGGGTTGTGCAGAAATGTGAGCTCACACTAGCTTTCCCACGACCAGTCAAATTCACAGTGCTCAGCAAGCAATGTATTATTATTTGGCTCAAGATCATTGGCAATTCGTGGCCCTCAAGAACACTGATCAGCTGGTATTTAGCTCTCAATACAGATCGACCAAATAGAATGTCAGCGCGTATCTGCGTCATGCCACTAGCGCCTCTCGCTTCATACATCCCGGGTCTAATCCTACTGCACTGTGTTTGCTTTGGTCATGGTGGGTGAATGCTAGGGTGCTGACTAAATGCTATATAAGGGTCAGCGGATACCACCTCCATGTCCCTCATTGTTTGTTTAGCTACGAGTTCCTCTTCGATCTGTTCTTTCAGCATTAAGTGCCCCAAAGGACAACCAGCCCTCGCGCTTACACTATATCTTTACAACAGATACCGCCTAATTTCACACTTACATACACATCTTTGCATATAATATGAGCTCTGCAACTGCTTCGGACATCAGAGTCAGCTCTGCTAAGGCCATGGAGCTCGAAGAGTCCTATGGTGCTCACAAGTATGTAGCCATCAGTTGCATTCAGACATTTTGCTGCAGCGACTTTTTTGTGCATGGTCAGTGCATCTAACCTACACTGCTTATAATATAGCTACCACCCAATGCCCGTTGTTATCTCTCGCGGCGAGGGTGTCTATGTCTGGGACCCTGAAAACAAGCGTTACTACGACTTCCTATCTGCCTATTCTGCAGTCAACCAGGGCCATTGTCACCCCAAGATCGTCGATGCTTTGATCAAGCAGTCTCAGCAGCTTTGCCTGAGCTCAAGGGCTTTCTACAATGACAAGCTTGGTAGCTACGAGAAATACATGTCTGAGGTATGTGTGTAGCTTCATCCTTATTCTAGAAGAATAGTCCTTGATAGCAATAAATAACCATGGTTTGTTTGTGTATTATAACCGGGTTAGTACTTTGGATACGAGATGCTTCTTCCAATGAACACTGGTGCCGAGGCCGTCGAGACTGCTATTAAGTTGGCCAGAAAATGGGGTTATGAGAAGAAGGGCATTCCAGAGAACGAAGCCATTATCTATACTCCCACTGGTAACTTCCATGGCAGAACGACAGGTGTCATCTCTATGTCTTCAGACCCCGAGAGCAGGACAGGCTTTGGACCTTACTTGCCAAACGTAGGTCCTGTGTGCCCTCTATCGGGAAATGTCATCCGCTACAACAATGCTGATGATTTGGAGGCCGCCTTGGATGCAAATGGCCCAAAGGTTGCCGCATTCCTCGTTGAACCCATCCAGGGCGAGGCCGGTATCATGGTCCCCGAAGATGGATACTTGCGCAAGTGCTACGATCTCTGCAAGAAGCACAATGTCTTATTTATTGCCGATGAGATCCAGACTGGCATTGCCCGGACTGGTACCATGCTCGCCATTGATCATGAGGGCATCCGTCCTGATGTGGTGATCCTTGGAAAGGCTTTATCTGGTGGTATTTATCCAGTATCTGCTGTACTAGCCGACAAGGAGATTATGCTATGCATCCAGCCTGGCCAGCACGGTTCGACATACGGTGGCAACCCTATTGCCTGTGCTGTTGCCATGGCTGCACTCGATGTCGTTAAGGATGAAAACCTTGTCCAAAAGTCTTTTGAGCTTGGCAACTACTTCCGTGAGCAGCTTCGCTCAATCAACTCTCCGGTCATCAGGGAGATCCGTGGCCGTGGGCTCCTAAACGCCATCGAAGTTGATGAGTCCAAGTGCAATGGGAAGACTGCTTGGGATCTTTGCCTCCTCTTCCGTGACCGTGGTCTCTTGGCCAAGCCTACTCACGACACCATCATCCGCCTTGCCCCACCACTAACAATCACCAAGGAGCAGCTTGATGAGTGCCGCGACATAATCGAGTCTGCCATCAAGGAGTTTTCCAAGTAATTGCGCGTCCTTGCTGTCATTGATTATCAGGGGATTTTTGGTATCAAGGTTTGTCGATCATAAAGTACTAATATATACCCACTAATCAATCCAATTACAAATCTTGGTGCACATTTGTCATACATATTATATTTATTTTTCTTTACAGTTTACTTTCAAGTTTATTATCCATAAAAAGCCACCCGGTTGTTATCTCTGGAAATATATGTCAAGCTTTTACTAGTGATCAAATCTATGTTAGGCAGAGATGGGCTCTCAGATTCTGGCTCAATCATGGGCTAATCTATATGCAACTCCTGGGAACCCATTTTGCCTAAAGCCCTGCGAACTTGGACCATATATCAATGCTTGTAGTATATACATTTGACAGAATTTCACTTGAGACCAAGTGTATAGTAGTAGGCAGGAGTGTATTCTTAGGTTTTGGCCAAACCACGAGCCATTTGCTATTCAATTCTGGGGAATCCACTATTTTTGTGCAAGGCCTTGTGAAATCTGGTCATATGGGCAATAATTTTTGAAGGGTGAAAGTTTACTAGTACAACTGGACATCCATTTGGCTGTGATTCCCCTATAATCACTGGTCCCCAAAATTCACCCTTCAAAAATTATGATCCATATTTGAAGTTTACATGTGTATGACAGACTAACAATGATGGCGATGGAGGCTACTGTTTTAAAATTGTATATATTTTTCAACAAAGAAAAATTTGTAGAGTACGAGATTGTAACAAAATGTGTATGTTGTGGTGTCTAAAAGGAAAGGAGTGAGATAGTTATAAAGGTGCTATATAGGCATTACTTGTGCTGGTAGTAAATCAATTGGATCGGTAGAGTTTCTCTATGCCTGAGCCAGTCGCTTTTCGATCTCTGGTCTGAAGTGGCGCACAAGGCCCTGGACAGGCCAGGCAGCAGCATCGCCCAAAGCGCAGATAGTGTGTCCCTCAATCTGTTTGGTAACCTCGATGATTTGGTCGATCTCATCCTTGTGGGCGTTTCCGGACTCGAAGCGGGCCATCATAAGATCCAACCACCTGGATCCTTCGCGGCATGGTGTACACTGGCCACAAGACTCGTGGCGGTAGAATGCTGAGAGACGGGCAATGGCGCTGACAATATCAGTAGATTTGTCCATGACAATGACTGCAGCAGTACCAAGACCGCTTTGAAGATCACGAAGGCTATCAAAGTCCATAACCGCAGTGTCGCAAAGGTGCTTGGGAAGAACAGGGACGGACGAGCCACCAGGAATGATAGCCAAAAGGTTGTCCCAGCCGCCGCGGACACCGCCGCAGTGGCGCTCAATGAGCTCGCGGAGAGGAATGCTCATCTCCTCTTCGACGGTGCATGGCTTGTTGACATGCCCAGAGATACAGAACAGCTTTGTGCCAGAATTACGGGGAGCACCAAACTGAGCGAACCAGTTGCCACCACGACGGAGGATAGTGGGGGCAACAGCAACGGTCTCGACATTGGCCACAGTGGTAGGGCAACCAAACAGACCAGTATCGGCAGGGAAAGGAGGCTTAAGACGGGGCTTGCCCTGCTTGCCCTCCAATGATTCGATAAGAGCAGTTTCTTCGCCACAGATATAAGCACCAGCACCACGGTGAACATAGACATCGAAATCGAAGCCAGATCCACAGGCGTTTTTACCAATGAGACCAGCCTTGTATGCTTCATCAATAGCCTGCTGAAGACGAGATGTTTCTTGGCAGAACTCACCACGAACATAGATATAGGCAGCATTGGCCAACATGGCTCTGCCCGCTACCAAACATCCCTCAACAAGCTTGTGGGGATCATTGCGAAGAATCTCGCGATCCTTGCATGTGCCTGGCTCGCCCTCGTCGGCATTGACCACCAAGTAGCGGGGACGGCCTGGAGACGACTTGCCCATAAAACTCCACTTCAACCCGCTGGGGAAACCAGCACCACCGCGACCTCTCAAGCCGCTGGCCTTCATCTCATTGATAATCCAATCCTCGCCCTTCAAGATAATCTCCTTGGTCTTGTACCAGTCACCTCTCTTCATGGCGCCCTTTAGGCCAAAGTCGTGACGCCCATAAAGGTTGGTAAAGATGCGATCCTGGTCCTTGAGCCCTCCATATTGACGAGGAGCCTGTCCGTTTGAATTTGGCGATTCGGTCGCTGTTGCTAATCCACGTTGAATTTGTTTGCCGCTGGTGGTGCCTGAAAGCGAAACGGCGAGCTTTTTGGATTGCTGCGAAGCTGCAATTGTGCTGCACCCTTTTCGATTAACTATAGTTCCAAATGAACGAAGCATCTTTTCTGTCTCACTCACTCTCTATCTTCTTCTTCCTTGTCTCCTTTTTATTTTGACCCTTCCAGGATTTTTGAAAGACAAATACAAATGTGTATAATTTGTTAATGCGTTAGATTTAAAGATACAAAGGAGGCGGAATTTTTATCAAGAAAAACTGCCAGGCAGTGTGTGTGAAATAGCAATCACCAGCTTGACCTGCTGTACAGCTATCCTATTCGAGATTAGTGCAAGGGGCATTATGTGTTGATTTATTTCCCTCCCTAATTATTATCGCCCCCTTAATAATGATAAAGCTAATCATGATCAATGGGTCGTTTATAAGCACTAACAACCTTTAACGAGTGTTCCTCATTGATAACAAGCAGATGGCTCACTGGTATGCTTGAACCATCAAATATCCCAGCACTATAGTGTCAGGGCCTAATGCAATGCTTTATTCTGGCCAGTGCATCATTTTTAAGTTTATTTCTAACATGGGAGGGAGGAACGGAATGAGCTTTAAAAATCACAACGATCGGCATATATCAATGGAGAAACTAATGGCCTAGCATGAGGACACTTAATGTTTACACAAGATAAATTGAATAATAACAAGGCCGAACAAACACAAAAGTGTAATATAGGTTATGGAAATTAATATTATTTCACTTTGGGATGTAGTTTTTTGGGGGGGGGGGGAGGAGAATAGAAAGAGGAGAAAGAAATATAAAGAAATATGGAGGCTTGAAGTAGTGGCTGAAGATATGGTGGCTAGAATTAAAAATGGAAAGGGGGTAAACTGAAAAGCAAATGCTGAAAAGAAAAGAAACTGGGTATAAAAGGGTGAAGACAGCCAGCACGCTAATTGAGAAAAATCAGTGTGATGACAAATGACAAAGTAAAAGTTGTTTGGGAATGAAGCACCTAATGCCACTTCTTGTCATACTTGTGCTGCTTTTAGTTGTTTTGATTAAAGTTGTAGCCACCTTGGGGAACTGCAACATCGCCTTCGAAGGCGAATTGCCCTTGCTCGTTAACAGCTGGGGCAATGTCAGCCTGTTCTTCCTCCTCCTCATCGGCAAAGTATTTGTCAATGATGGCATAGGCCTTCTTGTAGATCTCAATGTTGTCGTGCATTTGGAGGTTGTGGATCTTCTCCATGCCGTCAGCTTCTTCAACATAGAGGGCATATTGGTTGATGTTCTCGGGGTGGTGCTCTCTGTCCATCTCACCAACCTTCAAGATGTTCTCGAGACCATCAAGGGCAACCTGGACTATCTTGTTGTCCATGCAGTTGAGCAGGTCGCACAGTGGTTTGATACCACCTTGCTGAACAATGTAGCGGATCTGATCTGGCTGGTTGAGGCCGCCTGAAGTTGCATTCGAGATGGCCCAGCAAGCTTCCTTCTTGCTCTTGAAATCACCATGCTGGAGGATATCGACAAGTGCAGGGATGATGTTGGCGTCGATGACGGCCTGGATCTGGCTGGTGTTTCCAGCAGTGATGTTGGAGATGGTCCAGCAAGCCTCCTTACGAATGCCCTCCTTTGGTGAGTTAAGGAGCGAAAGCAAAGCCTGGAGGGCAGTGCAGTTAATGACGACTTGGGTCTGCATATCATCGCCGGTGACGATGTTACCAACCGATCGAAGTGCTGGTGTCTGGACTGTGGTCATGGGGTGAAGCAAAAGCTCGACCAAGCGTCTGCATACACCAGCCTCAAGGACTGCTTGGATCTTGTCGTTGGTGCCGTCGGAGAGGTAAGAAATGGCCCAGCAGGCATCAGTCAAGATCTCATCGTCAACAGAGTAGATGAGCTTTGCGAGAACAGGAAGGGCTGGTGAAATCTGATCCCACTTGGGCTGTGGGTTCTTTCCACGGCAGAAGTTGGAAAGAGTCCATGTGGCGTTTCTGAGCATCGAAAGCTTGTGGTTCTCGTTGAGAAGAGCAAGAAGAGGCTGGAGGGCACCCTGCTCAAGAACATAGTCTCTGCAAGCAGGGCTGTCACCAGCAATGTTACCAAGAGCCCAGACTGCCTGTTCACGAACATCAAGGTTATCGCTGGAGAGAAGCTTGACAAAGAGAGGAACAGCATTGGAATCAATGACAGTCTGGGTTTGTTGAGAAGAACCGGAGGCGATGTTTGTGAGCGCCCAACTAGCTTCAAACTACATAAATTCAATATAATTAGCATTTTTCGTTTTTCACAACAAAGGTTGAATTCCATTTTATCATAATATTTTGGGCGGGGTAGTGGAACTTACCTGGACAACAGAGTGGTTAGAGGTGAGAAGCTCGACGAATCTTGGAACAACACCTGTGGCAATGACCTCCTCTATAGGGGGGTTTCTCTCCTTAGAGAGTAGCTTGCGGAACTTGGTCACAGACTGCAGCTGCTCTTCGATATCTTCAGAGTATAGAGAAGAAACCATTCCAGGGAGCTGTTCTTGAAGCTAAAGTACACAGAAATGTCAAGAATTCAGGCGATTAGTAAAGAATGCGCAGATCTTGATACACATGTGCGAGGCATTTGCTGAATCCAGAATGCCATAAACAAGAAATTCACATACCTGGTTGTGAAGGTTATCGCTGTTACCCTCTTCCTCTTCACTGTCAGAGGCAGCACCGTTGATGTCAAAGTTGCGCTTCTTGGCCAGAGACTCTTCACGCTTTTGGCGGCGGATTTCTACGCTCTGGGTCTCACGACGGCGACGAAGCTCATCCATTTGGAATGTGCCCTTAGACTTGTAAGCATTGCGGCGGTGAGTAGGAACACGATCGGCCATGGTTTATGTGTATGTATGTATTTATGATGGGCAGATGATGCCGAATTAGAATTTATAATAGTATTTACTGGTTGGGCAAAAAGCAAAAGAAAAGCAAAGTATGAGTATCTCTATTTATTTTTAAAAACTCAAAACACTGGCAGGATTTTTCGTCAAACAAATGACAATACAAAAATACACGGTATGGTACTTCATCCACTGCAACCTTACAGCTTAAAACAGCTTTCCTCACTGGCTCATTGCACACCCTTTTCAAGAAATAGAATGCTGCTTCAAGCTCTAACCAATTTTTCTCTGACTTTGAGCTTTTAGACCCACTAAGACACCCAGCATTTCATATACTAGTACCAAATTTCATTCAGGGCTCTTGCTTTCTCTCTTGTAAAGAGCCGTTACCAGCTCATATAGTCCCTGTTTTCTGTTTTCATTGGATACTCTTTAAAACCAATCAGGTGATCAGATGATTATCTCTGTATCATTTGATCAGTACACACACTCAAATCTTGGCTTCTAGTGAACCAGCTCTTTTCAGGACACACCATCAAAGCCAGGATCCTCTATTTCCATGCAATGCCCGGCCCTGTTGTTCTGTCGGCTCAGAGCCAATACCCAAAATACGAGAGCCGTAGCCCAAAACCGTTAACATACTCAGTGCGACTAGCGATACTAAATCAGCCAGTCATCAGCTACAAAAGAAACAGCCACAGCATCTCTTACCAGCAGCTCGTTAGCTCGCTTGATGCATCTCTAACTTGACTGTGTCTCTTGTAAAGGCTGGATAGCTTGCTGGCTAGAGCTAAAATAGCTCCTTTGTGTTTAAAAAATAAACAAATAAACACTGTAGATCCTTCAACGAGCTGAAACTGATTCTTTCGAAATGCATCCTTTAACTTCTTTGGTAGAGTAATGTAACGACGTTGCAACTACATTTAAAAGATTTTTGTCGTTTTTCAAATAACACATTGGCCTAAAGTCAGCCATTAAATGTACTAATGTCTAATTTCACTACGGATCAGCCACAAAATGTCTGTGGGTGGGTCCCAGCAAAATATACCACAATTTTGATAAATAGCCTTTAACAATGATGAAAGTTCTGATGTATGTAAATATATATAATGTTTTTTGGGATGGTATGAAACTGACTTTTCTCTTGAATGTATGTATCATTGTGATTGTGATTCAATGATTACAAACTATTGACTATTATTTCTTCTATTTGTATTATAATTCTTTGATAATGATTTTGGGGGACCTTTTATGCCTACTAACTTGTGAAATAAAGCCATTATAAACACAGTTTACAATCCATGTCGCTTTTGAATAATTGTTATTATAGACATTTAAAGCATTATCTAGTTAATAATTCCTTGAGCTTGAGCTTTTTTATCATGCTGTTTTTTACGTGAGTGATTGGCATTCCTCGCCTTATTATTTTCCTTTAGTGCACGTTGTCTTTGCTGGGATTGTGCCTGTGATTTCTCATTGCCTTCAGTGGCACTGCCTGGTGCTATCTGGTTGTTGCTCTTTTGCTTGCGTCTTCTGACCTCGCCCTTCCGAAGATCAACGGCACCAGCAGTTGATTTCAATTCGGCTTGATTACCAGTCCACTCATATTTTTCTAGAATCTTATCTTGCTTGCGCGTGCTCTATTAGTGGGTCCAAAAACGATTAGATATTAGGTTATGTCACTTTACAGGAAAACATAATAGTTGACAGAAACAAAAGCGCTGATGCAATTCGGCACAAGAAACTTACACTTCTCTTGAACATGATGTACCAGCCTTGGATCTGCTCTGGTGTAAGGCCAGTCCTCTTTCTTAGAATATCCAGATTCTTGGATTTTGTTCCCTTGGCGAACACAGACTTATCTTTCTCAACCCATGAAACAAGTTCTGCTTCATGTAATCTTGTTGGGTCCTCGAAAGTGATGCTCTTTTGGGATTTGTCATTAGGACTAGTTTCTTTCGAACGTTTCTTTGACTTTTCATGTTCGCCTGATGCTTCGTCAATATCACCACCAGTTTCAGAACCTAGAATTGTACCATCTGTAGCTGCACCAGTACCAGCAAGGCTGTCATATGTATCATCGTACTCATCATCATCCATGAGGTCTTCAGCTGCATTGAGGATAGCAGATCTGAAAGCTCTGGACCGAACTTTGTTTTCCAATAATTTGTTTGCAGCAAACCGATCCGAAGCTTTGGGCTTATTAGTTGGCATGTAGAATTTGCTGGAATCAACATCATCCCTTCGTAGGATATCAAATTCATCGCCATCGAATATGGTCCTTGGCTTATTCAGTATATAATCTTGATTTGTGGCCTGACTGGTACTGGTGTTTAGCAGTGGCCATCTATCAAGTGTCTGTTCAAGGTTTAACAAGCTTGGTGGAAGACTATTATCAAGGAGCCCCATCGTCGTTGCATCAATATCTCCACCGTAGTGTTCCAAGCATGCGACAATGAATCCAGCGCCAAGATGAGGCATCAATTCTTGTATATGTTTGACTTTGTCGGAATAAGCTGCCATGATGTCCACACTATTTGCATTTACATCTGCGCTCATATTTGAAAGTAAAGCAGATGCACCATCTCGATAGGCTGCGGGCATCATCTCATTTATCTGGTCGGTTATTAAACAGGCATACTCAAAACCAGCGTAGGATTCAAATATGGACTTGATATTGTACAAAAACTGGAGATCGCCAAGTATAGGGCAGTTTATGAATGGCTCGATTGATTTTGTATTTGGAGGTATAACAGTTGATTCCGCAATGGAAAGTATCTGATCTTTGATAATGGTTGCATGCTTCCCATCACCATTATCATCCAATACTGCGTCTATCAGCGTGAACAAAAGCGAGACTAGCCGCCATTTTAACCGCTTCATATCCTGTCTATGTTCTGTACCATTCGAATCGACTTTTAGCGCATTATGTGTCAAAGACACCTGTATCAGTATATTGTTTATCCGAGTAATAGCAAACTTTCCAACATCCGGCAGCAAATTCAAAACAGAGATCCACGATATACATGCAGTGTCCAGGATTGTAACAAAATTAGAATATAGCTGGTTGATGATGTTATTTCTCGACTCAACGCTAACTTGCATCTGCTTTAATATGTCAACAAATATACCACCATGTAAGAGTATATCTGACTGAATTCGTGTCAAGTCTGCTATGTCCTTTCTTCCCAAATGTTTCCACCATTTCTGGACAACCTGGGATGCTCGATGCTGGTCATAAAACCCCATGATGATGCAGAAATCTATCAATTGTGTGCCGCCCATGAAGTCCAGGTTGTCGAGACGAACCATGGCATCGTTTATCGCAGCCGAGGATTGCGGCGTCTGGAATTCAAATGGCTGCATTATAGCTTCGTAGAATTCCAGTACAAGTTGTCGGAGTTTAAGCTGATCATTGTTGCCACTAGGACGAATGTCGTCATCTAAGGGGAATATCTCGAAATGGAGCATCTGTGTGATCTTGGCCGAGGTGCTTTGTAGATAATGCCCCAAGAGAACTGACAGGTTTTTGTGTGCGTTGATGAAACCATACCATTTCTTTAAATCGGCATCATTGGCTTTGGACTCTATGATTATATCTGTTAAGACATCTTGAAGTTGGTTCATCCATGCGGAATCCTGGCTTGCTTTTGTAGATGGGCCTGGTATTGTTGATGTAGTTTCTTCTCCCATTTATATGTGTGTTTGTAGGATTTCCGGCTCTTTTTTGGTATCTAAAAGGGTTCTGCTTGCTTTACAGTATAGCCGATCAAGAGCGTAATTAAAAGTATACGAGCAGACGTGTGTTATGGGGATTTATGAGAAATGCGTGGCAAATAGAAAGAAAACGAATTAGTCTGATTTTTGTCGGTATGTGTTTCTAATATTTATAATAGGGAATTGCTAACAACACGAAGTTTTTTTGCTATTACACGAACTTTTTGATCACTTGATCACCGCCCTGGAAAAATATCCCA
>JANBPU010000229.1:0-25606 GCA_027575805.1 Mycoemilia scoparia | reverse complement strand
AACTAGCAACTACTTCAAATAATTATACTAATTATGGGTTCGGATATTACTAGTAACAATATTTAAATTGTTACATTACCGACTATCACACAAGGAACAAGAAGAGCTCCACAGACAAATCAACGAGTTAATTAAGCAAGGATACATTTGCCCATCAGTTTCACCATGGGGTGCGCCAGTCTTATTTGTCAAAAAGAAGGATAGCACAATGAGACTTTGTGTAGACTACAGAGCACTTAATGACGCAACAGTTAAGGATATGTTTCCCTTACCCCTCATTGATGATATACTGAATGATACTCATGGTGCAGAAATATTTACCAAGATCAACTTGGCACAAGCATATCATCAGATTCGGATGAAAGAAAGCGATATTCCTAAGACAGCATTTACAACAAAGGACGGCAGCTATGAGTATACAGTGATGCCATTCGGCTTATGTAATGCTCCAGCAGTTTTTCAAAGAGCAATCACACAGGCATTAAATGGACTATTAGGAAAGAAATGTGTGGCCTACCTTGACGATATACTTATTTATTCCAAGGACAAAGACCAGCACGAGAAGGATGTCCGTGAAGTACTTGACAGACTGTGTAACAATAAGCTATTCGCAAAGAAAGAAAAATGCTCATTCTTTAGTAATTCAGTAGATTTCCTTGGCCATATCATATCTAAAGATGGCATAAAGACTGACCCTATAAAGACACAAGCGATCAAGGAATGGCCCACACCGAAGACTAAGACAGATGTCTGTTCATTTCTAGGACTCAGTGGATACTATAGGCGGTTCATCAAGGATTACTCTAAGATTGCACACCCACTTACTGAGTTGACAAAAGATGGCGAGTTCAAGTGGAACAAGGATGCACAGGAAGCATTCGAACAACTCAAAGGTCATCTAACCAAGGCCCCAATATTGAAGCAATTTGACCCAGGATTACCTACAAGGATTGAAACAGATGCCTCAGGTACAGCTGTGGGAGGTGTACTACATCAGAAGCATGATAAGCATTGGTGCCCAGTTGCATTCTACTCCTTGAAACTTAACGATGCACAGAGGAGATACCCAATCCATGAACAGGAACTGTATGCGATAATCAGAGCCCTGATTGTTTGGTGGCACTACCTGATTGGTATCAAATTTGATGCAGTAACTGACCACAAGTCATTAGAATTCATGAACACGAAGAAGACATTGTCAGCACGACAAATGAGGTGGAGCCAGATTTGGAAGGAATTTTTAATGAAGATTGTCTACCGTAAGGGAAGCCAGAACCATGTTGCCGATGGACTGTCAAGATCGCTCACATCACAACTGGACAAATTTATTCCCCCTGTAGACCCTGAAGCCTTTTTCCCCTATAACCCACCTCAACCTACAGAACTACTGACTAAAGACGACGATGACATTGACGACGATATGGTAATGACTGCAGAAACCAATACTCCTGATGCCGACATAGAATGCCCCAAGGTCGATCATGATACAAGTAGCACAGCAAACCAGGATTATGATGAACTAGCAGACGCAATTGGCAAGATGAGCCTCAATATGCTAAAAGTCGAGGAAAATGATGAGCCTACCTTAAAGGTTAAGCTCCTAAGTGACTCTGCTTTCATGCCCAAGAAAGCACATGCAGACGATGCTGGCTTTGATGTTATGTGCCCCAAACTGGTAGAGATTAAACCAAAGGAGTCAATCAAGATACCTCTAGACATCGCAGCAAGCACACCAAGAGGGACGTATTTACAGATAGCCCCTCGTAGTGGACTAGCCAGTAAAGGTATCCAAGTTCTGGGCAGAGTAGTCGATTCTGGATATACAGGAAATATCGCAATAATGCTTTTCAATTCTGGAAATGAAATAATCTCTTTCAATAGTGGGGATCGCATAGCCCAGATGATCCCAATGAAAATAGCCCTACCAAGACTAGAACAAGTCAATGCCTTGTCAGATACGGACCGAGGAGCCAGTGGATTTGGCTCTTCCGGAGTGGGGGAGAGAGTGCTTGTACGATTAGCAGCAGTAAAGACCCTAGGTCATATCCTCCACACAGATGCTAAAGATTCGTATATTCATGATCCTAATTTGTCAAGGATTGCAAACCTGCTAACAGATAAGACAAATAATGCGAAGACCATAGACAAGACACTAGCAAAATACCACATGATCAATGGTACCCTATACAAGAAGGGCAGAAGATGTATATCACATAAAGAAGATAAAGAAGCAATCCTGCGAGAATTTCATGATACACCATTAAGCATACACCCAGGTATAGAAAAGACATATGCAGCTATTAGTGAATTATTCTATTGGCCAAATTGTTATAGCGACACACTAGAATATATCAAAACCTGTGATAAGTGCCAACGAATAAAAGCAAGTCATCAACCGAGTAATGGGGAACTACAACCACTGCAGATACCTAGCAAGGATTGGGAATCAATCAGCATGGATTTTATTACCCACTTACCAAAGACAAAATCAAGACATGATGCAATATTAGTAGTAGTAGACAGGTTGTCAAAGATGGCCCACTTTATAGCTACAAATGATAAAGCTACAGCAGAAGAAACAGCCAACCTAATATTCGACAATGTAGTCAGATTACATGGAATCCCAAAATCGATTATTTCAGACTGAGACTCAAAGTTCATATCTACATTCTGGAAGCACTTGTGGAAATTAATGGGTACATCACTAAATATGTCGACAGCTGGCCATCCACAGACTGATGGACAAACAGAACGAGTAAACCAAGTTTTGGAAGAAATGTTACATGCAACCTGCAATCATCATCAGAACAATTGGGATACATCCTTAAGCCATGCAGAGTTTGCATATAATAGTAGGAAACACTCATTGACAAAGCATAGCCCCTTCTATGTAAACTATGGACATGAACCAAATAAGCCCATTGACATAACACTGAGAAGTAACCCCAGCGACATGGATAAGCCAGAATTAATTGGACACATCAGGAATATCAACGAAGAAGTTATAAGTAATATTGAACATGTTCAAATTAAGATGACCAAAAACTATAATAAAAGAATAAATCGTCCGAATATACAAAAGGGTGACCTAGTAAAACTATCGACAAAACTGGTAAAACTAGCATACCTTGATGGTCGAAAGAATACATCCTTACAGCACAAGTGGTCCGGCCCCTATAAGGTTATAAAGGAGATAGGAAGAAATGCATACCTACTGGACTTACCAACAGAGATGAGGATCCACCCAGTTATATCTTGGTCTTACCTAGAAAAGTATAACTCCACAGATAAGTTTGAATCCAGAACAGTTGAACCCCCTCCACCAGTCAAAATTGCAAGCCACCTCGAATACGAAGTCGAGTCAATTATAAATCATAGGAAGCGATATAATAGATTAGAATACTTAGTACGTTGGACGGGCTACAGCGAAAACGAGTGCACATAGGAGACTGAAGTATCCCTGAAGAATGCACAAATGATACTGAACACTTATAAGGACAAACATAACCTGAGTCGAAATTATGCATAGCATAATTTTAAAGAAGGGGAGAATGTTACATGACAATGTAATTAATCCCAACCCATAAGTCGAAATAGAACAAAATGAGAATAGTTGTTTGATAGTATTTACTATTTCCTTTTAGTTCTTGGTTAGAATTTTCAGGTTTATTATTTCATCATAAATCTTATTTATCCTTTTATACTTACGTATTATTCGCGTAAAAACTAAATACAAGTATGATTATTAAAAGCTAAATGAATATAAAAATTATCCTTCATTGTAAACTATTAAAGCTATAAAAGAGGTAAAAGGGATAAGACCCTTACTTCTGGATTCTAATTGATTCTGAATTAACTTAATTAAAGAAGAATTAATCAGATTAGTTCTAAACCATTCTAGATAGCTTGAACCTGTCATATTTTAAATATGATGTTATGTATATACATGTGTGGAAATTTAAAAATATGCATAGTATGTATGTATATTAAGTGATATAGGAAAGTTAGAAGATCAAATACAAGCAGTAGGTAAAGTAATAGAAGTATTAAAAACACAGACTATAATCAATACAATAGCGAGGTTATTTTATAGCCCCCAGCTATTATTACTGTATAAAGTATTTATTTGAATAAATACTAGTTGCGTATTCTGGTGGTGATTGGACAGTTTTATTTATTAAAATTACACACACGCATTTCCACAAATATAAATCAAAATGGATTGATCAATCTAAAAATTATAAAGTTTAAATGCAACTACAACAAAACCAATAAGGCTATACTTATATGTGGCAGAATATGTATAAAACAATAATAACAGCAGGTGATTAATGGGTCCTAAAGACCTTTTCCCTTCTCTGCAAATTTGGCTTATAAGCAGAGTTAAATGTAATCTTGTGATTGATAATAGATCTATTCAATGTCGGGCTAGTAAAAATCCAAATGAAATTATTCGGTGATTCCCTTATATCAAATATTTTGACTTATTTCTATTTTTCATATCTACATCAAACATATGGTCATCTTTTGATTGATCATATTTAAAAATAGCCAAGAAAAAAGTCGATCTCTTGTAGTTTAGAGAACTTCTTTCCCTCTTTCCTGTCCACCTTTTTGAGAAATCACATATTGGGCATGTGACTGCGTATGCATACAGGCATAGAAATGCTTATAGAGATATCCTTTTCGTGAAATAAATATGTCTGGGAGATATATATAGGAGGGGATCATAGCTTCTGGCATGATACATTTGCTCAATACTACAATAACTTGCACAAAAATATTGTGAGATAGTTGCGATTTTAAGTGTAATAAAAAACAATGAAAGAGTAACTAGTTTTACATTTTTTTACAATTGCCATGAGTTCTCATGACTATGATGACAGGGATTATCATGACCAAGCGATAATGTTGTTACTAAATGGCCTTAATAAAACCAGCAACTAAACAACCAACCATCCCAATAAATACATGCAAT
This sequence comes from Mycoemilia scoparia, assembly GCA_027575805.1. Classification (NCBI taxonomy): domain Eukaryota; kingdom Fungi; phylum Kickxellomycota; class Kickxellomycetes; order Kickxellales; family Kickxellaceae; genus Mycoemilia; species Mycoemilia scoparia. Next base: position 20,628 of record JANBPU010000229.1, on the reverse strand, counting down.
TTAAGCTGTATGTAAAGGTACGAAATCGAAAATTTATTTCAAGCGTTATTATTATATAATGCAAAGCAGATGCATACAGAATACATACATATGACCAATGAGATGTACCCCTTTATGATAAACAATACCAGTTTTAATAAACTTTTGCATAAGAGCCATTATTTTTGTATCTTTCTGGGTGGCTATGTGTACAATAATTGATGGAATTGTCTTATCAAACGGCTTTTTGTCGTTAACAATTAAGGCTGAAAATTGCTTTTGTGCAATGGGTTTAGTTGAAAGCTAGCTGTAGTATTAGAGCGGCTTGTGATGCTGGTAGTCACATGGTATAATGATGAAGGCATCTCTTCATCACACCTCTCAATTGAAATTATAAAAAACAAAGTATTTCACATTCATTGTTGATTAAGTGTGGGGAACGGTGCCACATTATGTTTGAAACAAAAATTATTTATTGGTCGCTCTAGTGAGAGAGATAGAGAGTATTAAACATCTCTCATATAGGTGTATGTATATGTATATGTCAGTGCAGGTAGCGTTTGTACATAATACTTTAAAATATAATTACAAATTATAGTACCTTTAATTCAGCTCTAATAACTTACAGCGGGCTAAGCTAAGGATTGATAAGGGCATCTCTAGTTACAAGTCTCACCCAGATGAATACATAATGGCCTGTGGTCAAGCGTTGTCTAGTAATAATAAAATAGTCAAACGCTGCTCTATAGATACAATTCTACAAGACTATATTGTGTGGTATATCTATTTTATACATGAATAACAAAAAAAGCTTTGCATATCAGTTATATATATATATATATATAGTCCAAACTTATATTTTTTATTACAATTAATTGCCGAAAATGGGTGCGGATGCCGAGAGGCACCCTCCAGTCAGTATAGTCCAAAAATCAGATAGTAATGAGAACACACAATATCTCCATTTATAAATACACAAAAGATTATTGTGTTGAGTTATTTCGGCAATTAAATTAAAATTCAGATACAATTCATAATACATCCATCACTTCTGTAGTATCATAATAATAGTAACAATCGTTCTAAAGTTTATGTCAAAAAGGATAATACAAAGGCCTTAATACATTACATTCAATTTGATTGAGATAGTAAAAATATAAGTCAATTGTGTAACGAAAAACTATAATTATAATGCAAAAGGAAACACCATATATTATATTTATAGCAAATAAATTTCTCGCAAGTATAAATAGTACATCAAATAAGAACATTTTAAAAAATACATATTTCTGCATTGTAAAGTTTTCTCGCTTCAGCCTTCTAAATTATTTACTATTATAACAAGGATAAATGCCAATACACATGATCTGATATGATTTCGGTATAGAGCTAAACAACCAAAGACAAGCATACATGAACCTAAAAATAAAATAACTTATAATAAAATAATAGTCAAACAGCATCATCATCATCGCCAATTGTGGAGTTGTTGAAGAAATGCGATAATTGTCGGAGTAGTATGACATATTTTTTGCCAATTATTTCAGAGTACACTTCTTTAAGAACAGAAACAATTTACATAATCACAAGATATATTTCTACAGCTACTATATTTAGCTTATTATTCTTGATGATGTCTGATGACAATACAATTGCTCACGAGATATACATTTTTCAAAACTAACGATTTTAAAAATATACATTTGTTGCAAAGGTTTAAATCCAAAGTACAGCTACTAAATACAAAGCCAATGTAATAATAATAGTCATAGTAGAGAATATGATTTACAACTGTAAAGTATTTATATTTCAAATGCAAATACAAATAATAATAATAATAGTAATAACAGTTTTAGGTATAAAAGTTTAATTTGATAAAATCCAACCTTTATCAAACTGTAATTTTTATTTACCAAAGAATATATGAATAGACATTTATTTTATTTCTATTGAAAAAGGAAAACAAGTAATCAAGCTAAAAAACATGAAAAAAAATTAAAAGAAAACGTTAAATATTAAGGGAAATAGGGTGGGAGATTATATAAATAATGATCATTAAACAAAGTCCATTTTTCATAACTATTCATCATCATTGTCAGATACAGGATTCATAAGGCTAGAAATACGGTGAAGATGTCCAAGAGTTTTTTGGATTTTAAATGGACGAGTTGGAGATGTCGAAACCAATGGCTGGTAGCTAGAGTGGCGACGACCAATTGTATGGAAAATTGGTGTTGGACAAGGCGTAGAAGGCATCAGATGAGTTTCATGGCCATCACTACCAAGTTCAATATCAACATTTTCAACACCAAGTTCTTCTTCATCTTCTTCATCCTGAATATTAAACCCACCAATAACACCACCACCACCACCTCTATTATCATTTTCATCAACACTAAAGATGTCCTCGCCATTTTCTTTCATCTCATTTATAATATCCTCAAAAATAATATCCGCAACAATCCGCAACTTCTGGTCCTTACTTTTCTTGCACCGATCTTGGTATATTCTTTTGACACTTTCGGGTTGATTTTTCCAAGCTAGCGCACACTTTTTGGATACGATTTTTTGGTTAAGTCCCGGATCTTTGGCCATTATTTCATCCAACATATCCTTGCGGAATTCCAAAAATGTATTTGGTAAAGAAAAGAATTGGCGATAATCATAATTACTTCTCTTTCTTTTGCCAGTAACACTTCCTCTGCTGCTGCTATTGGTGTTTTTTTTCTCTCCAGAGGCACTTCCATAACCCACAAACATCTCGATGGCCTGAGGATGATTTTTTAACCATTCGATTTGTCGCTTCTCGATTTCTTTTTTACATTGTTCTCCACGCTTTTTATATATGTCTTTGACCTTTTCGGTTTCTTTTTCCCAGTACTGTTTGGCTATGCGGGAGACTTCGGTCTGGTTGATGTCACTGCTGTTTTTTTGCTGGCGTTTGATTTCTTTGCTTTTGTCGGAGCGGTAGAGCATAAAGATGTTGGGGGATCTGGTGAATAGTGCACGAGTTCTCTCCATGGCTAGTTTTTTTACCTTTCCGGTGGTCCTGGCATTAATTGGAGAGATTGTGTTGGTGCTGTGACGGCGAATATCCAAGTGGTGCTGTGGCTTTTGGTAGAGCTTTTGGAGCGAAGGTGGGGGAGGAGTGTTTAGGCAAGTTAGGTCTGATGACGATGACGATGTTGATGAACCCGAGCAAGAACGAGAGGAGTTCTCCTTGGCAGAGCCATTAGTTGCAATAGTGGTGGTAGGCGATGGTAATGGAGAGGGAGTAGGAGTTTCCGGGAAACCAAGAGGTGAACGCCATTTGGTTGGTCGAGATATGTTGGTAGAAAGACTCAGGCTATTAATCTGCTCCTTGATAATTCCCTGCTTATTGGCGCCAGGAGAGTAGGCGCTAGGAGACGGAACAGGTAGTTGGCGATTCATGATGGAGTTTTCGAGGCTGCCACTGACTGTTTTGTGACTGGGATAGAAAACAGAGTACGACCGATGTTGCTTATGATGAACTTGAGGAGGAGACATTAGGGGTGACGAAGACCCAAATTGCTGCTGCTCTGGGCCCACAGGATCAGAATGTCCGTAGGAAAGTGGGTTGGAGAGCATTTTGTTGTTTGCCTAGTAACTTGAGAAATAAAATAGAAAAGACTATTATTAAGATGGGGATACTAGAAACTTGGGGTTAGTCTGGGAAAGTTAGAGAGGATTTGTGTGGAGTCGGATGAAGATAGCCTAATGGTTATTGAAATAGAAAATATACTCCAGGTCATCTGGTTTATAAGCATATTCGAGACCAACATCTGCATCTTCTATGTATACGTCTATCTGAGTTGGAAACTAAAAAGGGACGCCAAAGCAGAAATGGAGCAAGCATGTCATGGAGTATTGCACTCAGTAGATACATAGGAGGGTGTAGTCTCTTTGAGAGGGTACTCGCACACACAGACACACGCGTCCGAACAAACATATGCAGAGAGAGCGAGAGGCTTACAAATATTATCTGCAAATCTTAGGTGTAATACAATAGAAAAACCCTTTCTATAGAAGGCACCAATCAATCATGTGTAACTTTAGGGGGCGTTACAGGGATGAGTTGACAAACCCTAGAAACTTGAAAGGGGGAGGCTAACCACCCACACACGCACCCACATACCATTGCTTATTTGATAGTGCTGCAACCATAAACATTTGTGTACCAAAGCTGTGCCTCTTATTTGTGTTCGCCACAAGGGCTTTTTGGAGGGGAGGTCAGGTGTAGAGAGAGAGAGGGGTGGTTCAAAGCCAAGGCACTGATGCCTGTAACCAACCGGGCGGTCAGTCAGCCAGCTTTGACACCAAGATCATATAAACCGCATGTATGCATCGCAAGAGCTATTGTTCTTAAAAGTTACAATTATAGTCTGTAAATGTGTGATCAATTCTACTGGCTATTCAGCTTGTCTTGCGACCTCATCTATTTTGGAAGTCTTGAATTTTTAAAGGATATTTACAGCTTCGCCCATCAAAGCCTCTCAGCATTCGGAGTCATATGATAATCTGGCAAAGAGGTGTTTCGCCTTTTTCTTTGCTTTTCCTTCTTCCTCTCAGGCCAGTGAAGACAAACATTTTTTCCAAATGCTATAACTTGGTCAACTCAAAGCACTCCTACTGGCAAGCTGCCACTATCATTACTCTAACCTTTGCTTTCTAATGTAGCTTGTTACTAAGTCGGACAGTAGTGTAATATCCAGACCATATATATTATCTATCACGATGTGCTTTGTGATTTTATATGCTCATAGACTTCTTTGGACCTCTTCATTGAATAATTAGTCTGCGGGAGTCTTGTTATCACCATGGGATTGCTTTTGTATACTAGCAGGGCTTTAGTTATAGTTAGCTTGCTAATGAAATATTGAGCATGCCTTTGATGCATTGGCTGAGAGAAGTAATGTCATCCAAGTTAGATATACAATAGGGTTGGATTTTATATTGAATAATGTTTTGTAATTAGTGCACTGCCTGCTTAAAATGATCACTCGTCATCTGTAAATTAGATGTGACGTAGTTTAGAGCGCTATCCTCAATTTGTGCCATCGTCCCAATCATTCCACACTTTATTTTGCCACAGTTTGAAGTTGGTCAGATCTCGCACAGCCTTAAGCAAAGGTGAGTCCTCAGGAATTGCATGTGAAATGGCCAATGATTGGGCCAAACCCTGAGGACACATTTCTATCTATTTCACACTTGATCCCCTGTAAAATTTCACCAGATATTATTCGGATTAACTACGTTTTTACTCACGCGAGCTCTTTTTGAAGAAGATCGGGTGATGCAAATGAATATTTATTGATTGACCTAAGAATATTCCAAACCATTGATCTCTCCATTTTTATAGTTTCTTTGTGCTTCTGAGCATGTTGAATAATGATACAAATATTTCTAAAAAACTTCAAAGCCAAGGTGATTGTAATTTGTATATATCTGTGTGAGGACTAGCATTGATTTGATCAATGACATGTGGAAAGGGTTGAAAAGAGGTTGTGCTCTTTCGACCAAGTCTTGTTTTTATTATTGTAGAATCAAGGCTCTTTCAACATAAAATACATTGATCTCTTGACCAAAAGAAGTTTTTCAATGGGTAGGGATGCTGATTCCACAAGCACGTACCATTGATATTACCCACTTTATTCACTGGGGAAGACATCTTTCATTTTTTGTTGCTTTCAGTATTGCATACTCAATAGTCTTTGCATACCAACCATTAATATTATAATATATGAATGTTTACTTTCTTGAAAGCCAAGCAGATATGCAATTATAGGAAGGTAATATGTTTATATATGTATTTATTTATGGGTATAGAAAGGGCAAAAAATGACGCCAGTGTAACTCTATCAATTGTAGCAATGCTTGGAAAAGCTTTCAATATCTGTATGTGCAAAAGAACGCTTCAAATACTATCAACGTAATGAATCAAGATAGGTGTGTTTTAAAGAAAAGCTCTTGATTCAAGCTATGGACATTTAATTATAGAATATGCATTTTTCAATTAATTTATCGAAAATTTCACCTTCAAAGTATCTTCAGAAACTAAAAATATGTCTCACAGGGAGCAAATGTGGTTGAAAAGATAATGATGGCTCTACTTGGATCTATCAACCCAAAAATTGAATAACATGAGATTTCACTAGTGACCGGTCCTATGGTAGGCAGAAATGGGCCCTCATCAGATTTTGGCTCAACCATCATTCACCCAATATGCAACTAACTCCTGGGGGCCAATTTCGCCTAAGGCTTCGTGAACTTGTGGCCAACTAGATAAATGAAAGCCTTGTAGAAATGGTGGTGGATAATTGGTGATTGTTCGCTTGCCTTTTTGGACATCGTTACGCTTGAACAATATAAAATATACATGCTATAAAACAAAAATGGCAATGATGGGAACTCTAAAATAGTACTGAAGATGCTTGTTTTAATTAATGATGAGATATCATATACCAGGATTATGACACATATGAATATGGACTTTATACCAAAAAGGTAAACAATCATGCCTGATATCGCATTTATTTATTTTTACCGCACTTATGTTTAAGCAGCTCGCCAAAAAGATCCTGAGGAGGCTCACCACACCCATGTGCGCTCTCTCTCTCTAAGGCAGACCCAGACCTGTTTCGGGTTTCGGTGTTTTTGTCAAAAATATCTATCAGTTTAGCCGATAATCAGCCTAGGGACTACTTGAGTCGTACAAGTTTAATTATAGGAACGAACAATGGCACTCTTTCAGATTTGGTCTTTCCTAATCGAGAAAGGTTTTTATTGAGATCGTCTCTGTAACCTTGGATAATGCGATAAATCAACTATAGCGCTTTCTGCATACAATTTATGCAGATTTTACAGTATCAAAAATCCCTTTTCAGCAACGCTGATTGATCTCGGCATATTGTCCATGGGTTTTTATGGATAAAAGAGGGACATTTATAAGCATATTATGTTGTTATGGAAGTTAATTCATGCACAAGCAAGCATTGAACTATATAAAAATGAGCTTTAGATCGCTGATGGGTATTTACCCGTATGTCGTATAAATTTTGTAAAAAGAGTGATAGAGGAATGGAGAAGGGGGAGGGGTAAGTTTAGCTTATGAGCTAAGCCTGTATTTCTACTTTTACAACGACAGAGACAATACCGCTGGTTGAAGTACAATGTTAACAGAGATATATATATTCATATACATATCTGTGTTTGCATATGGCATGGTCTCCTCTAAAAGGGCACTAGGATATCCCCCTGGATCCTGGCCAATCATCACTGAGACTCCAGCTAAAGTATATGGCCTATGGTCCGACTTGCAGGGAATGTATGAGGCGACCAGCCTGCTCCTTTTTGGTGGAGAACTTGCCATATGTATATCAATGTGTTTCAATAGTACATCGACCTCATAGATCATATATAATTGTATATGCTTTAACAGTCATCCTGAAGCTTGGAGGACTCCTAAACAAGATAACACGGGAATTAACAAAATATAACTTCACTCACTATAGGAGCTGTATATTTACTTTAGCCAAGTATCTATAACTCAACCTTTTTACTTAGAGGTGTAGGCTAGAGACTGTATGTTTGCTTTTTCCTAGGATATTTGATACAAAAAAGAAATAGATAGCCAACATTGCCACGTCTTATACCAAAAGTAATTCATGAAGTCCCAATGTATAAAGCATAGTTAGCCCCAATCTTACATCTATTTTTCTCTAACCTTTTCTTCTAGACCTTAAAATCAATAGCAATTCACAAGCACTGCACACCTGTAATATAACAATTTTTCCTGTATCTACCCGATGTTGTTATAAAAGATCTACTACAATATATAATACTCACAGCAGCAGCATGATAAATCCTCTTGGTTCCCCCCTCCTCTTATATAAATCTACACCTCTAAATTAACCAGGGATCGCTGTGGGACTGATAGTTCGTATGTTGACTTTATGTCTAATGTATACGCCATGCTTAAAAAGCTAGAGTCAAATGCCTTCAGTGATACAAATTATCAACACCATCATTCAACTAAAACACCAACTCAGCTTGAAACATCGGCCAAACGGCCATACATCTACGCTCTTAGCACTTGAGCTATATAAGTTGCCAAATTCCAACAGTTGGTCGCACAATAGACCAAAAACAATACGCCCGATTCCCAAACTTGTTTGTATTACCTAAAGAATTGCCTACAGCAGTACTTGCTAACCAATCACTTCATTACCTTCTTGATCACTGATGTGTTAACTGGAATTGTCATTGTAGGTACACATACATTCGGTCTTAGCTTGATATAAATTTAGATGTGGCGGCTGTGATTATTATAAAGGTTGTTATAGCGGTGGAGGTAGTAAGAATAACCACTATACATAAAGCACATAGCTATAAAACTCAGAGGGTGTAATAGCCTTTTTCTGTACACCAGCGTGAAATTTACTCCCAGTATACACTAGCCATCATTACAACAGACTCAGACCAATGCGTTTGCTCTAAATTTACATGGTAGCTGTTTTAGATGTTTGTCAATTTGTACCGAGCAGTGGCTTATCATCTTTTCATTACTGAAGTCCACAAAACCACCTTGGACCATTATAGTTTGCAATTGACCTTGCGACAGTTGTTTTTGTTGCAATTGATACATAGTGCTTTGTCTTTTTCTTTCCCTACAACAACACCATAATAAGAGATATTGTAATAATCACTGTTTTGTACTCAAGGCACAGAAACAGTTGTTAACTAGCTTGATATTAATTCACAATATCCCTAAAGTATAGGATTAGACTAAAAATACCTAATGGAGTAAATTCAAAACAACTAATCCAGCAAGTTCCTTGTATGTTTTGATAACTAGGATTATAACACTATACTAAACAATTCTCAACTCCTAAACCGAATATTGCATAATCAACAGTAACATATATATTCATTAGAACAATCCAGTGATATGCAAGAAAAGCATATGATACAGCTATTATAATTATTTATAAATTGTATCATAAATGTCTAAGCGCCTTTGCGTGTTGTGGCTGCTGTTGTACTCTAACCACAATAGCGTTTAATGCCCCTCCTCCTTTATAATTAAATGTAAACAAACCATATGCACAAAACCTCATTGATTTTATAAGTCTATCATGTAGATAATTTGTGAAACTTGAAATAAATAGGCACATAGTCGGAGGTTGATTCAGAAGAGGTATAGATAAAGTTAATAGGATTAGCAGTAGACCCATGATTTCTGCAAACAAAAACAAAACAAACATGCAAGTTTAGCGTGACCTACTACGCCTAAAACTAACTGTAACTTCAGATAATCTGTCCCTCTGTCTGTCTGTCTGTCTGTCTCCATTCAATTCAACTCTTTATTGTGTTTTTGCATTCTGACTTGATGCCTCTGTCTCTCTATGATGTTTACTGTAAACAAAAAATTATTAATAATGCATACAATTGTATAGATAAATATGTATGATTGGGTAGGGAGATGGGTAGAGATAGTGACTTTAACACCTCATAACAGTCTGCCTAACGGCTTAATGGTTTAACAGCAAGAATGATTCATTTATGCATATAATCTTTTTTAGAAGCCTTCGCATATATCTTCACAATAAACTAAAAAAATTAAAGCCACACCTAAAAAATGATTGGATAATCTTTACAATTTCATAAAAGACAAACAGACAGATAAAGAGAGAGAGAGAGAGAGAGAGAGAGAGAGAGGCTTTTGTAAAAAATATTTCTAGGATTAATGTGATTATCATTAATGGCCTTTATTTAAGCTTGCTGCTTGTTTTTTTTGTTTTCTTTAAGGTCCTATGAAAGCGTTAGAGCTAGTATAACCACAGACTATAGCACAAAATACCGAATACATAATAGGAATGATTTTTTCAAAACAATTTATTTATTGGATTGCTTATTCATGTATATCGTGGGATATATCCAAACATATTTATGATTATTGAACGATACTTTAACTGTTTAATAAATTATATATATTTATTTTGTCCAGCTCTTACATAAATATACAAAAAAAAATATTACACAGATCATAAAGTAGTTTTTCATTATTACGATTAATATTAGCGGGTTGAATATATACGGGTATTTTATTGGATGTTTATAGTAAAATCTTTGTATTTTTTTCGTGTTTGAATTGTAAACACAACAATTCTGATCATAACACAAATCTTTAACAATTTGGGATTCTGGTTCCTGTTCCTGTCTATGTTATTTATTTATGTTTTGCGATTAATTTATGCCGTTGCACCAATTTGGAAGTTTGTTATGAAGACATATACCTAATGTAGCTATGATTTAGGTATATGGTTTATACCTGGGTTATTGAATTTTCACCCAAATTGGATAGTACAATTTGCTATCTCAAACGCGTAAAAAAATGTTCATCGTAATGTCATGTTTGCTATACTCTCGTTGCATAAATTATGTAAGAACTTGTAAATTGTTGTTGACTTATTTTCGCGTTATTACTAAAAACGTTTCTAGACCCAGTCTACACTATCCTCAGAGGTGAATACTATTTGTGAAAGCTATCAGTTTATTATAAAGCGTTAATGACAACAACTGGACAACTCTTTGATGTGTTAATTTAGAGCTTAAGTCATGATAATTGGGTAAAAAGACATAAGCAGTGGAGTAGCTATATACTCATGAGGGACATTAATTATTCGATGCTTACATTCCTATATGGGAGGATTTCACTAGCGATCAAATCTATGGAAGGTAGAAATGGACCCTCATAAGATTTTGTCCCAATACAAGTCAATCTATATGCAACTCATGGGGACCCATTTTGCCTAAGACCATGTGAAATATAACCATATCAATAAATGTAATTAGTTACTTGTTTTTTTCATTAGAAGTTAGTAGAGGGCATCACTCTAACATTATCTAAACGCACTTGCCAAAAAATAGCATCTAATGTAAAAGCTCAGATATCCAATCTGTATCAGATTTAGAAGGTACTCTTTAAATGAATACCAAGTTTTGTTATCTGGCTAACTGAAATGCTCTTCTCACTTGATTTCCATGTAAAACAAGAAATTCTTACTGTTAATTGTAGCAGTGATAATCTTCTTGTGGATTCTAATGTTCGTTAGCATGAAATCCATACATACTATTCTGCCGTAGAAAACAAAAAATATGAACGAGCAGGTATTAATATAGTAACCGCAGTCATTTTCAGACTCCAAATTACAGGAGCAGAGAGAATAGCGTTATGTAATTATAAAGCACAAGCATAATAAGCAGTTTGTGGTGGCTTTCCTTATGTAGTCTGAAATCAAAACATTCGATTGAAAAAACCAAAAATTAGCTTCCACTTAATCGAATTTTACAACAAATCAAATCTTGGAAACCCTTAGTCAGAAAGTCTTAGGAAATGAACTGAGATTAGCAATTCTCTAATACTTTTATTTTTGGCCAAACATCAGTCCACCTTAAAGACATGGAATCTTCTTACCCAGTGATAATTGTATTTGACACTGTGAAATTTAAAAAAGATCTACTTTTCTCAATGTAAAATGACAACCAGCAGAACTGAAATTCGGTAAACGACCATCAAAATTTATGGGAATAATACATGGAACCAGCCTATTTATTTAAAATAATTCAGTTGTGGTTGTTCGTGCATACCCTCTTTCTTTAAGAATTCCAGGGATGTAATGCGGTACTATAATAAATTTCCCACTTTAAATGGCTAAATACTATACACCTTCAATTGCAACATTGGATAAATAAATAGGGTAAATATTATACAGGAATAGAAAATATGTCAAGGCTCTCTCGTAGCTTTAGCACTGCCCTTTGGTATACCTGGAAATCAAGCCCATCAGCGTCTCTAAATATCCTGGCCCGGAGTATTATTCTCCCTGCACCATCCGGTGGTGAATGTCTCTCGCTTTGTTCACAAGAATGGCCAGAATCTTTTGACGATGCGGTGTTCTCAGCCGACTCCCAATCCAAGTTTCCAATCAACTGGTATAAAACGCCGATGTTGTAGTCAAACACGCCAAGCAGCGATGCATTGACACGGATCATATTGCCTTCCGAATCATCTATGGTAGCTGTGTCGGATTTTGGGTCGTAGTCAACTAATCTGCATTAAGGTGCAATATATACCTTTTATTCCAACATTTGAGCGTGATGTTTTTGCATACTGGCCAATACTTACATCCCAACTATCCGAACGGTTTCTCCAATCCACTTTTTCTGATTGGCCGTGTTGACTATTTCACTTATCAACACTGGCTTTCCAGGCTTTAGATCCATTGAAAAAATATATCGGGCTTCTTAGACCTACTTAGAGGTCCTTTTTAAATACAAAAATAGCAAATAGTAAACAAAAACGTGAATATCCTAGAATCATCCGTTGTGCTCATAAACCCCTAATTCTGATTAGCAGATCAATCGCTGCGTATTGAAAGACAAATATCATATCTTTAAGAGATCACCAAGCTCAAAGAGCAAAATATTTGTCTCTGTGCTCTTATTAATATTTTGTCCAATTCAATGTTTTCCATTTTAAAGAGCGTCGCATCGCCACACTTCCTTCGCCCACTTACATCGTCCCGCGTTGGTCCCACGACGGCCGTCCAGGCTGCTCTCCATGCACGTGGAATGAAAGTGCGCTCGTCGGTAAAACTCATGTGTGAGGGATGCAGCTTTGTTCGCCGGAGAGGTCGCCTATTTGTCATTTGCAACAAGGACCCAAAGCATAAACAACGTCAGGGGTAAATGAAATGCTAGAGTAGCTGGACCAACATTCTAGATCATTTTGTTTCTTGCTTTTGCCTGCCTGCACAGCACTTTGCACTATACACAACGATCGATTTTGCGTGTTAAAAATGGACGGAACATAACAACAAAATAACTCCCACCATACTGCCTTGAGAGTAAAATATTTATTACAGTAAAAGCGATCTTGCTTACACTGCTCAGGACACTCTAAAACCCCGCTAATCTCCGTGCTTTCATCCCCCTCTCCATCGGTGCCTGTAGATTTTTCAACTATTAGAACACAGCTATAAGCGTGTCATTTTTTCAAACATCATTTTTTGGATTTAGTGTAGAGGCCCTTTTGTTGTGAAATTGTATATTATCATAATTTCTTTTATAATGCCGTCAAATACTGGCTAGTGTAATGGTGGACGGACGCCCTTCGATGTGGTTGCAGTGACTAGACAAACCATGCATGAGAGCTAGTCTGTCACTTTGTATATAAAGTGAGTGAGATGTGTATGGTGTGCCTGGCTGCTGGTTGGCGTGGAGAGACCCTAAGCCTTGCAACCCCATCTCACATCCAAAGATCACGCCGCCAATATTTTCTATCTTCCTTTGTCAAAGTGATCACACATCTTAGAGAAAGTCAGAACACCTTTGGCGGCGATATAATGAGCAAGGATCAACCCATAACACTTCCGTTTCTGGCTCTTTCCGACCGTTTTTTCCCTCTGTGGTCCACCCGACTTTTGCCCCCTTTTGCAGCCATTTGGCACCAACGGACTCAAAACCAAAACTTCCCTGTCGTCGTCTCTCTCTCCCCCAACTATTCTTTAACCTCGCTGCATCAATAGATTTTCTCCAGCTTTGTTTCCTGCTATTCTTTGTTCACTCTAAACCACTGCTTTAATCATAGGCTAGTAGCCACCGAACCTCATATAGCCCAACTTTAATAAACTTCTGTTCCTGCACAAGTCCAAGTCATTGCATACATTGCCTGTTGTTGACTCCCGCTAAAGCACTTCTATGTACCATTGTCCAGGCAGCGGCCTAAGTTATATAGCTCCTCAAACAAAAGCACTAGGCCCTCTAGTATGGCTTCAACTCAGGCACTAAGATCAAGCAGTGCCACCACCACAGATACACAGCAAGAGGATCAGCGACAGCCGTTGAGGAGGTTACGAAGCAAAAGCCCTAGAGCGCAAGCCATACCAGCATCAAAAATAAATACACAAACAACTAATACACCCAGCAAGCCTCAGCCTGGTAAGACCAATACAAAAACACATACACCATCCCCAACATCAAAGTCGAAGCCCACGGCCCCGCCAAGCAGTAGCAATAGCACCTCAACCAAGTTCAATGATGCTGATGCTGGCTATTCCCAAGTGCCAGATGGGGACACACTTTTTTCATCATTGCACCCAGACGACGCACGCGATAAAGTGTTTGTGGCAATCCTTAAAGCCCTTCTTGCCATGAGCAACCGCCCAAGCTCCCCAAAGGAGCTTTCGACCTGTATAATGGAGCACAAGTTTGCCATGCTTGGTGGCGCAACCCCTTATGCCACCGTCTCCTCGCGCATTTCACAGCATTTCAAGCGAGTCCAGGAACACCACCCACCACGGCCGCCAGTGCTTGGAAAAGTCGCTGACCAGTTCAATGCTCGGAAAATTCACTACTACATTGCCTCAGAGAAGGAGCACCAGGCATACCTTCAGGAGAGGGCCAAGGCGCGAAAGGCCGGCGTTGGATCCAGCCAATGTTCTGGATCAACAGTAACGACCCGGAGGAGGGCTGACAGCGTTTCCAGACAGCAGCATGCACACAAGCTAAGAAGGATCTCTGGCGGTGGTGACAAGTCGGCAAGCCCTCCTCCGCTATTGGCAAAAAAGGAGCAGCAGCTTGACAATTCCATGATGCCAGGTGATTGCAGCGGCCACGAAGCTGACCAAAATGCTGAGAGTAATAACAGTGACAGTAATAGCGGTTGTAGTGGTTTTTACCAGAAAAGACGCCACAAGTCTCTGCAAAGTTCTTCCTTGACATCACGGCCTGCAGCCCGACGCACATCGCTTATATCACCATCATCATCATCAACAGCTTCCCCTATGGCTAATATTTCCACAAACAATCAAGAACCTGCACAAGGAAGCAATGGTAGTATATACGGTAAAGCCCAGACGTCACAAGACATCCATGCCCCACCAGCGGGATTTCACGGAGGAAAGTGGGCACCAACGCCCTCCCCATCTCCTTCTCATGATCAAGCCCGGCCGGAAGACACAGAGTCCCAGAGAATGGATGGGCGTAGTAAGCGGGCAGTGCCTGATTCTCCAGACCAGACACCGCTGCCTCCCCAGCCATCGCCAACGCTAACCGCAAATGACCATGGGCTCGATTTGGGCAAGAGTAACCCACCAAGTGACTATTTGGTCACGCTTGGACCATCGTACAGCGAATTCCATGATGAAATGCTTCAAGCAAGGTTGCTGACGCCAGATCAGGTAAAAACAGGCTGTCTGTACTTATGTGCTTTATATGTTCAAATTTGGCATCTATGCTGACAAGCAATGATTTTATCTGCATAACAGGTTGCAAACTTTTTGGATCCACTCCCAATAGTCGCAAAGGACCCGCCACCACCACCGATGTCCGTAGATTATCCACTGTGTGCTGGCCCAGTAGTGGTTGGTGGTGATGATGATGATGAGAGAGCCACAAGCGGCGGCTGCAACAACAATAGTGAGCTGGACTCCTTCACCTCCACCTCCACACAGGCCCTTGTGGTTTCAGCTGATGAGGATAATGATATCCTTCATCGGCCAGAGGGAATTTCTCCACAAAGCTCGACAAGAAGCAGCATCGGGAATTGTGGCTCAGACCGGCAGGACCTGATAGATGGTCTTCTTAACGATGACCTTGAAGAGTGCGAGCCCATGTCGCTCAAGGAACTGGACTATTTGTGGAACACCTCGGTTGCGAACACCACAAAAAACACTGCGCCGAGTTCACCGCATCATCAGCCTGTATCGGCCCCCACAACAGCCTGCATAGACAAATTGGGATCAACAATGAGTGTGCAGTCGCACACAGAGCTTAATCTGGGCTCTAAGCTCACCGAGAAGCTTTTGTCACTCTCATCCAAAACTATTGCTGCTGCTGCTGCTGCTGCCAGTAGCAAAATTCCCGAAGTCAGTTCTGAAAATCTTTCTAAAACTTTTGCTAATCAAGGTAAGGTCTGGATGGTGGGCTCTGCTGGTGTGTAATGGCGTGGTGGATTCTGTTTTGGGTACAGAGAGTTAATTGTATTATGTTATTCGTATTTTGAAATGTGTGCATTGCTAAACGTCTCCATAAATTTGTTTTTTGCAAAGTAGCCACTGGGAACACACTTCCCAGCAAATCAAAATCTACGCCAATCAGCACTCAGCAAAAGATCAACCATCATTGCAAGCCAATGTCCAATAAGCCAATTGTATCTAGCAAGCCAGACCCTACTACATTTAGTCAAAGTCCTGGAAGCATCACCAATTCGCGAACTGTCTCTTCTCTAAAAGTGACTACTTCAGTAACAAAAGACCTCAAGACCCCAAAAATAAGTACTGTAAAGCCAGGTACCGCTCCCGCAACCACTGTCTCCAAGACTATGACAGCGAGACCCACGCCAACAAAGGCTCCAGTGCAAGGTCCAAAGCGGCCTAGTGGGACTTGTTTGGGACAAAATGGCGTCTCCTCTAATACTAACACCACTAATACTGCTAATAATTCCTCCGCAGTTGGGGTAAAAAGAGAAGTTAACAACAAACGCCCTGTGGTAAAAACAACCACAGTGCCAACAACACAAACTTCAACGCCAAAAACAACACCAACAGCAGCAGGGCCTTTGAAGCCATCTACATTCGCCAAACCAGCACAAGGGATGGTTCGAAAAGTGAATTCTGATATGGGGCTATTAAAGAAGATGGGACCAGCAAACCCACTCAGCCGGACTGCGTCGGCAACACCATCGTCAACCGCCAGCTCATCCCCTGCACCACCACCTAATCAATTTGACGTAGCCAAGCTGTTTCCAGACATTGACTCGCAATCGATTGTAACTACAAAGACAAACATCTCGCCCTGCATTATCCTTACAATAGTCGAGACTGTCCCTGTATATATGACAGTCTTGACAGTTACAGAGCCCTCACCTACAGACCCAACCAAAAAAGTGGTCCATCAACATAGATTGTTGCGCCTGGTAGAGACAGGCTATGTCAACGCGTCGTCGCTTTTATCTGCTGGCGGGATTGTTACTGAGGGGGAGCGCAATATAGTGCTAAGTCTGGAGGTTGGCCGTTTCAAATGGAGACGGGCTAAGAGCAAGCTCAACGGGACATGGATACCACTGCCTCGTGCTCGTGCATTGGCAGCAACCTGCTCGCTCAACCACAGGCTAGGTCCATTCCTCAATGACAACCTTGAATCATACTACCCATCTCCCCTGCCTACCGAGTTCATCCGACACCTTATTATGCCATTCTTTTCTCTTCCACCTGGAGGAACCAATAAGTCAAAATCACCGCCTGTTGGAGCTGCATCTTTACCACCAACTTCCAATTCAGCTGCATTAGCAACTGCAGGAAAAACAAAACCGCTGCAAAGGCCGCAAGGCCAAAATCAGTCCAAACCTATTCTGAATAATCAGATGTCAGCTACTGTTGCTACTCACAAACGCAATACAAACACACCACCACCTCCTCCCCCTGCTATACCAAGGCCAGGACCCAAGGGATCAATTACAATTGGTATTCCCACCCTGACTAATGGTAAGAAAAAAATGCCAGCAAAATGTGGGCAAATTGTCAACAGTAACAGCCAGGTAAAAAAGTCCCAGGTCCCACCGTCGTTGAAAATCAACAGCATTCGGAATTCTCCAATTTTGGGTAGGTCACTTAACTTTGGATCCTCAGCACGTAGCATTCCATCTCCGTCCATTATTCAGTCGCTAAGACAGAACAACCACATGCCATTATCGCCTAGCATGGGGAGCCCTAGAGCCCCAACAGATGATCAAATGGTAAAGTTGTTGATACAACTTCTGGGTCAAGATAGTCCAATGTTTGGTGTGGAAGAACAGCAAAAGCAGCACATACTTAATGAATTTAGTGGATATGGTGGTGCATCTATATCCAAGGGTGTGGTTGACTCGTTAGCTGGTGCTCAGAAATTATCAGATAAGAGTAACAGAAATATCAGAATGGATAATGATGAAGGGCTTCTGGATGTTAATGGAATCTCAGGATCCTTTTCTATGACATTTTCACTATCGTCTATGCCTTTAGACCTCCAACCTATATTTGCTGATTTGATTGAACAAACTTCATCAGCTCAGATGGACAGTTTTGAAGCCGGAGAAAAGCCAAAAGATTTGGATATCAGCAAGGTCGAAATGAAGAAGGGTGACAATACAAAGCCATCTAAGCAAGATAAGTCAATAAATGATTCTGAACCCAATACAACCAACTCATCCACCAAAACTTCAAAGGATAAGAGCCAGGGTAATCATGACAAAATGGACATTGAGGACATGCCGACGACAGCGAACAAATCACCAAGCAAGAGCAACAAGGTGGGAACAGCGGCTGCAAATTCAGTTGTCAGTACAAGAATAATGCAAGCTATGGAGAATCTTGGGCTTTCTGGGGTGGCCAGATCTAACCTATTATTAAAGCTCAAAGCAGCCATGACATCTGCAGATATAAATAAAAGGTATCGACAGCAGATCGTCTCACCATTGTCGCTAGAATACAATACCCAAAGAATAATCGACACAATAAAACGAGGTAGTATTAGAGCTCGTGTAGGTAGCAGCAACGATGATGCTTCCTCCACAAATGCAAAGGGCATAAAGAGATCTCTGCCAATCGAGTTTGAAGATTATTTGGGTGTTGCATCTAAATTGAGAAATTCTGAGGTAAAGGCCAAAAAGTCCAGGATGACCAGATCAGCCCAGTCAACTCCATTGCTATCGGCTACAAAAGTAACAAGATCGATGGTATCGGGTAGTGGAAATCTATCTGAGAGGTATCCTAGTGATTTGACTGCGCTGTTAGACGAATGCGACGAAGAAGAAGAGGACATTGAAGTAGACATCCTTGGAAACTCTGATACCAATAACACCATTAATCCTTTAAATCTATCTGGGGTTAACAACAACAACAGCAGCAGCAGTAACAGTAACAGTAGTAGTGTTGGCAAAATACCCAAACCATTGCCGAAAAACAAGTTCAGTAGCGGTCCCAACAGAATTGTGAGTAACAGAAGTGGTAGTGGTAGCATTGGTCCACCTAAGAAGATCACCTCAAAGGTAAAGGATGGAATTGTCAATGCAAATAGTTCTGATGTCGTCACTCAGTCAGGAAAAGCAGGACTTTTAAAGAAGAGTAGTAGTAGTATTACTACTACAAGTATGTCTAACCATAAAAACCCTACTTCTACACCATCCAGAAATCTGAACAGCTCAGTAAAAAAGAATAATAATGATTTGGCAAAAGACTTGAAGTCACAAACTTTGTCATTGACAGAGAAACCCAAGTCAAGACCTGAAAATCTATCTCAAGTATCCAAATTGTCCATGCCTGTGACTACTAGGAGCACTACCACAACCACAGTAGTCAAGAAGCTGAAGCAATATCAATCTGTGGATATTAATTTAACGCCTGGTTCCAACAGTAATGAAAATGACGATGACGATGAGATGGTTGATATAGGAGGGTCAGATGGAGAAGATGATCTTCGCTAAAAAGAAGCGATCTGCCATATTATACTATACCTTCTTGACAAGTTTATCTATATATGTACTTATATTAAAGTAGCAGGAGCATTGTAATGACAGTGTTCAAAGCTCTATTTCATTGCTCCCAAATTTTCATTTTGATTTATTACACATATATCTATATCTAGTTATATCACACTGCTATTTTATTTTTTTGAAATGTAATTTATATCTCATATACATATATCTTTTTCGGCTAATTTTTTTGAATCAACTAATATCTTTAACTAAATTTTGTGATGAGATACTTTCTTGATGAACTCTGGTATCCTCTTTTTCACTAGGGTCAGTCACTCACTTAAATTATGAGACCAAGGGCAAATACAGAACATAATGGAATGATAATATATTAATTACTATTTTTTTAGGATGGCAAGAATATGGATCATAATTTTTGAAGGGTGACTTTTAGTGGCCTGCGATTATAGAGGCAAACATGGCCAAATGGGTAATCACTATCTGTTGGTAAATGGCCACCCTTCAAAATTAATAGCTCATATGGGAGATTATTTTTGAAGGGGGACAGCCTTAGCTGAAATAGTAAAAAGAATTAGATAAATAATAGAATTAATAAAATATCAGCATACTAATTTTTTTTAAATGTAGGATATGGGTAGTTGTTTTTGAAGGGTGGCCATTTAAAAACGGATGGTGATTACCCATTTGGCCATGTTTGCCTCTATAATCGCAGGCCACCAAAAGTCACCCTATATAAATTATTGCCAATTTGGGTGATAATTTATGAAAGGTGACGATTTGCTAATAGACCGTGATCACACACATTTGGCTGGGATTGCCCCTATAATCTTTAGCCACCAAAAGTCACCCTTCGAAAATTATGATCCATTTGTTGTGGAGTAGCTAAAAGAAAAAAAAAAGAAAGTTATGATCTGAAGATCGTATCTAAAATAAAAAAAGTAATTGCCTTCTGCCGGAATCGAACCGGCGACCTTCCGCTTACTAGGCGGACGCTCTGCCATCTGAGCCAAGAAGGCCTCTCTTCTCCACTTTTCTTTTTTATACCTATATCGGCCCCACCTCTTTTTGGCCTATAAAAGCATCAAAAAAGATGC